>LQNS02277718.1:16126021-16136156 GCA_001587735.2 Parhyale hawaiensis
AGGCTTAACATACACGAGTAAACTCCTCTGTAAACACATACAGCAATATGCTATGTGGGCCATAAATTAGGTAGGGGTGTAATAGGCTTTGTGTTCAAATATCATAGTGATCCGACAATTTGTTAAGAATTATTAGCAAAAAACAGTGTAACACGGCCAGTGAAAATCATAGTTGTGCGGTGAATATATACATATTTTCTCCACGTTAGCATAGCTAAAACATTCAAATAGCACTCACCATGCACACAGTACATGGAAATCGGAGCTGTTAGACAATTCGTACGTTAGAAAATACACAGGTTACAAAATTACATACATTTTATTGTTGTCAGTGTGTCTTAATGAGAAACTTGGGCTTGCTTAAATTTGCAAATCCTCGCTATGTTTGGAGAAATATTGGTGGGCCAAACTCTCATTTCATGGTCGACACCGTGCAATGTGGACAGTTTCTTCTTTGTTTTATGTTTGCCAGGCAGGAAAAACTGAGTTTGCATAGGTATGAGGTGGAAAACTGAAGTAGAATTGTAAGAGCCTGCTTCGTTATGTGTGGAAATTCGTCTTTGAGCCCCAACCAAAATGCCTAGTGAAATTCCACTGTGCTTCAATTTTAAAGAGCGGTCGTTAGCCTCGTTGCGGCTGTCGGCTCCTCTACCTCCTTGAGACTAAGTGGCCGTGTGTTTGATTGAATGAAAGGATTCCTCAACGAGTCAACCACTCAAGGTAGTGTGCTGGCGCAGCGCAAGCACTCCCTTGCACTACTTTGTGCGATCTGTTATATAAGCAACTGACACTTATGCCAGTCAGGTCAGAGCCGATGGACATCATTACGTGAAACGTACCTTCCCCTCACGGCTAGCGGTTTAATATCAGTGTCTCAACCGAATCCACAAGTACACAGTTTGCTACTTGCCTGTCTTATTTCCCCTTCAAGGAGCAGTCCGGGACGTCGGAACCTATACCGCGTACATCTACATCCAGTGTCACGTAACAAAGGGCGTGGCAGTAGTTTACAGGCAAGTCTGTAAAGTACTTCATGATGTTTCTCTTCAGATGCTAGGACTTCGCTGTGTGTTACGGTTCAATTATATGAATGTTATGACGTCACAAATTATTATTGACATGTGTATACATACAAATTAATCAATAATGACATCTTGAATTGAATGTGAATAGTTTGACATAGGAAATTAATCAACAACAAAGTGGCATGAAATTTATACACAGCAGCGTCCAACTAACAAATGAAGGTGAGCCACGCCTTCAATCTTCCTGATGTGTTCGAAAACAGAGAATGCAAGGGTAAAGAAAACACACGATATAAACGAACACATCTGTTTTGGTAACATTTACTTACACTTGGGCGCGGCATGAGAAAGGAGCTAATTATTCGTCATTACAGTTGTATCATCAAAAGGCGCGCCTGTTCTAAACAAGAAAGCGTAGTGGGAAACGAATGTTGCGCGTTTGACCAGGGAATGATATGTATATAATACATGAATTAGGCCCGTGTCCAACGGTTCGGCAACTTCGGAAAAAACCCACCGATTCAAAACATATTGAGATTGAGTCTCACTTGAAAATAATAGTGCCGTGGCAACTTCAATTGAGAAATTATACGGTGGCACGTTAATTGAAAATTCATACTGTGACTTGTCCAATTCTCGCTCACATTGCATGACTATAATCGAGAATTGGAGCCAGTCAACCTTTGCTCACTAATAACGGTTACATATGAAGGCAACATGTCAAGAAATGATTGACATGACATGGACAACGTTATGCAGGAAAATCTCATCTAGGAATGATCCTAGGCAACACGTCCAGACATGGACATGATTAAATCACTTACAGTCGTCAACTAGGATAAATCTTATTATGTACCAAGTATTCTAAGAGTCCTATGACATTTTGGTTAATTGCCTTTTTTTTGTGCGCCGCTGGCGCATGAACTCACTATTATTCACTACGTTAGCTTATATTCAAGGAACTAAACACAATAGAAAACTTACAGGTCACTATTGAAAGTGTTTCTTAATTCCATGGGCGCACGAATACGTCGCGCTCACTAGACACGTCATCTTATTGGGGAGTACTTTTGCGTAAGACACTTCTCGACAACTCGCAAAAGTGAACGATACGAAGTGGGACCTTGGGATCTTCATGGCACGAACTCCGTGGACAAAGTCTAGTGCGTGCACGGCACGCTCTTACGCCCCAAGTTGGGATCTTCATGATGGTACAAACTTCGGGGACAAATCTAGATCGTGCGCAGCACGCAGTGGGAACTTATAAACACCATTCCTGGGAAATAAACTCTGTGTAAAGAACACGCATCACTTGGAGGGCGAAGAAATTGGTGCGTGAGGGGCAATATTGCCTAATAAGTTCTATGTACACTTCACTGACGTTCGTCACAATCAGACGCGTGCAGCTCTACCTATCTATGGACAGCACATTGGACTTTTTAGACATCACAATGTAGGAGACGTTTGCTGGCTGTTTAGGGAGCTAATTAATATGCACTGAAACTTCGAGAGCCCTCCCGAGCGCCCGTCCAAACATGCTCTCGAGAACTGTCGCGCTGGGCATTTATACGAGTTTTCATGGAAGGCTGTAGAACCTTCGGGAAACTTCTCCGTTCTCACGGGGCAACCCCCACTTTGGGGCTGAACCAATAGTCTCTGACCATTTCTTCCCGCGCTTACTGGGCCTATTGTGAATGGTCGATCATTGCCAGCTATTGTTAATTGGCTTGGCGCTAAGTATATTTCAGTGTTTTGTTGGTCGACGCTCTAGCATTCCTTATCTAATGTCTGTATAAATTGGTACCTTACATTTTTACCAAGTTAGTACATTATTTAAATCATGAACACAATTTTAAACTTAAACGTGATTGACAGTACTCGCTATACATGTTGCTGGCACCTTGCGCGCACGCTCCACAATAGAACCTTCTAGATGCCCGCTATTCTTGGAGAGCCCGCGACAAAGCTATTATTCTATTTTCCTTAGCGATTAAATGCTTTTAGATATATGTTACTTACACACAGCTTAAAGAATCTATGTCACCAATCACATTGGTTTACTTGAATGTCTCACTATTTAGTACGATGATATCAGATAATTCTTTATGAATTTTCAATGATACAAAATTCTGCTTTACTACGCAGTCTTATAATAAAATTCAAAGCCAGAATTATAGAAAAGAAAGCCATTTTACTGCAACAGATTATAAAAATACGAAGGAAAACAAAATAGACGTCAAAATATAAAATTGGTAACGTCAAATCATAAAATCGGTAAACGTTTCGGGTTTCACCCATCATCAGTACCTCTAATGAAAATCGAAAATTTTTTTGTTAGAACGAAAAACTAAGACATGAAAAAGGATTTCCTAAAAAATGTGAAAACTCCTATGGACTAACAATAAAAAGAGGATGAGCACTATTTTAGTCATTTAAAATTGGTTTCTGTTTAAAAATATAGAGTGATTCTAGTAATCTTAAGTTAAGTAAGTAATCTTAAGTTAAGTATTGCACAAAGAAAGCGTTTTGAAAATTCTCTAGGCGCACACGGGAGCCACACGCCTCAGCATGCAGGCGCGCAGAAGAAAATGGAGGCTGTGTCAGAATATTGCCTGTACGACAGCTTCTTCCGGCGTGCTCAGAAACTCTTGAAAAGCATACGCGAGGTAGATCCCACGTATGATGATGAACAAAGTTCACAACAGTATTGATAAATAAGAGAGCTCTGCACGCCATGAGGAAGTCGGTCTTTGTAATGAAAGAATGACTTTACCGTATATTTATTCGACAGAATGATCTTAAAGTCTAAGTTAGGAAAGTGTAACTTTAAAAGCTGGGTTAGTTCACACCGCAGTTTTTCCGACTGGCTACCAAAAAACGGTATGGCAAAGAAGCTACTGGCTCTGGATGCAACTACAGCAGTATTTGGCTGGTTTACTTTCCTTAAACTTTAAGATGTTATTCATATACGGTAGCGTTGGGATGCCCATGTGATTTCCATTTGGGAAACACCATACGATGCCCATATGGGAAGCCCCACTGGTGGCCACCTGAGTATGAAGCAAGGATGATGAAACTGAACAGGTTGACTTACTGCCATACGCGCGGCGAACGTAGGAAGCGATGGCGTAAAAAAAAAAAAAACGAACAATCGTAGCTACGCTTAGGAATAACTATTGTCTTACATAGTTAAGACGTGCATTATAAACACGAGAGTTAGCTATAAACAGCCGATAGTCCATAAAGAGAGGGCGAGTGATAATTCTTAAGTAAAAATTGCACAAAAAACCTGAACGATGCCTGAAAAGTACATAATTGTTTCGAAGCAACTTATGGGGTACACGCTCGGGTGTCACGTCGCATTCATTCTGACGGATTTGATGCAAGACAGAGCAAATTTGAGTATTGAATTATTGGCGCAATTTTAACTTACCATACGAGTTAGTGGTACCATACCAATGATCAAACGAACATTAATTCCCGTATCGCATCACGACCAGTAGGGCATTGGAAAAGGTTGTCTTTCAATCTTCACGCTTCAGTGAAACTGAACTGGCTGAAAGATTTGAATACAGGCAAATGTTCACAAAAAAGTGGCAAAGGTATGCATAGGTATCTCAGAGTGCTACAGCTTATCTCTCCTTCAACTCGCGCATTTCCGAAGGCTTGCAACCCTTGGCGTAGAAATTTGTATGTAAAGACTTTACACATACGGTTTGATAAATTTTCTACGCGAATTTTTATTAAAGCCTAAAGATGTCTCCCGTTACAACAAAAACAATATCACAAGAGGAGAAAGAAGGGGCATCTATTATAACGATAGACACGTGGAACCCATGCACGAGGATCAAGAGATATTTTTGCATTTCAAGTCCGGCATCAGTTTTTGAGGCTTTAACACTTTCCATTGGTTAAAGAAGACATTTCTCATGGATACTAATTATTGGGAAAATGCCTAATTTTCGAGATATTTGACTTTGACGTTCACATTGTTTTCCCATGGGGAAAATAGCCGGCGATACCAAAAAGCCTAAACTAGCCTATTTTAGGTAAGGTCAGGTGAGTTTAGGTTCGTCTGGGATCGCCGGATATTTTTCTCCCATAGGAAAACATTGGGAAGTTCATAGCAAATATCTCGAAAACTAAGCATTTTCCCAAAAATTAGTAATAGTGAGAAATGTCTTAAAATGGCTTCTTTAGCCTATTGAAAGTGTTAAAACACTAAAAATCGAAGCCGGTCCTAAAATGTAAATAAACCGGTTGAGCTCCTAGGAACATGTCACGAAAGAAGAACGGTTGGAAGAAAGATCGGTAGAAGTATGCCATGGGAAGGAAGCAAAGTGGGCAGGAAAGACGGACGTCCTGAAGGCCTAGCTAATGGCTAAGTTAACCTATGCAAACGGGCAAACCCCCTTGGGCGCTGGTCACCATAACATAGGAATTGCGAACTTAACCCCATGACCTATCGTATACTCCCTGACGGGTCTAAATTTAGCTTAACAATAGAGTAGCCAATAAACGAAAAGAACTGGGCATTAGGCCTGAAACCAATGTGGCAAACCAATGCCACATAAGGGATTACTGCAGTCAATTCCAACTAGGTATTGCAGTTATTTATAAAAGAAAATGGTCATGAAGAGTCCAAGGCTCTAAATTGCAGAAGCATTCTTTCACAACACTGAACATTTATCCCAGCATTTAAAAATGACAGAATCAGCAGTTCTTAGGTGGCAGATGAAACTATCTCAAATAACTGAGGTACACTCACACATGGATCCTTTTCCAAACTGTCCAGACATCCTGGTGATGCCTATTATATACGTAGGATAATACTCACTTTAGATACTGGGTTTCGATGACTAGGCCCATACTGCTGAACTCATCACGTCCATTACACGCCTTAATCCAAGACTTTCTCAAGATTTGATATTTGGGAAGAGTAAAAAATTTATTGTTTTCTTTCCTACGTTTTTCTGTACCACCAGAAGTATTGCAAAACATTTTGTAACACAAATAGGCTAGATAAAGCTACTACTGAACCAAGTGAAGGCTACGCTCTCTCTTTCATGACGTCACGAGCCGATTCGTCACAGTGTATGATAACTTGGGCACTCCGATTGAGTTAATCTGTTCCGTTTATCATTCTTGGGTATGAGGTATGTTAACCCACCTACGCTCGTAAGAGGAATACAACTGGGAAGCCCACTTTTTACCCATGTGGAATACACCACTCCTTTCCCACGTTGGGAAAGGCCGCATGGGCCCCAGATGGTAAAGACTTGGTAGAGCCCATTTTCGGTTTTCCCAGATAGAGCCCAGCAGTTGCCCGTATCCCACCTGGTGCCCACGAGCCATTGTTGCTCGGGCCCATCTGTGCAAATTCAACACGAAGTTCACTTCACATCAGCATGCTGTATGTACTCACTCATTCACGCAATTAAATACATCTTCGCCTCTCGTGGTTTTTATTTCCTTGCAGAAAAGGAATAGTTCTGCTACTTTGTTACTAGCAACAAACAGAGAAAACACCAGAAATTGAGCTTCATCTGCATAGCCTGTCGATTCGTCTGCTTGAAAACCGAACATGGCAAGTTTCTCTTATTCCTTCAATTACGCTTCGAAATATGTCTTCTGAGGTCTGACATGTCTTCTATACGTCGGATTATTGTGTGATTTGAGAGAGGTACTGTCTTAATGTGTGCTACAGATTCAGTTTCGGGCACTGTTTTCACTATAGCACATCAAGCTGGAAGAATAAGTGTTTCTGCGATATGATAAGGGGCTAATTGGCCAGTGGCTGGCGCACCGGTTGAGAACCACTGCCCTAAGACATGACTTTAGTATTATAAGGAGAAAAATTGCTTTCCGCAGGCAAGAGCGCTTAGAATTTTCAACAAAAACATTTACCTGCTTCAAAAGAAATAGATCTTGATAATAGATGATAATGTAGTCCAAGAACTGCCGAAACTGTGTGTATATCTTAGGATATGCAGCTCTTTGATTAAAGTATTTTGCCGCCAACTCTAGAGAGACGTTTTGGTACTGCAGTGTGTTAGTTTCAAATCTTCATTGGTTACAGTGGCAACAGTGCACCTATTGCGAAGAGAATGGATAATTAAGAATAAAAAGTGCGGTTTCAACAGTTGGTACGCCGGCGAGGGTTATGTTAAATGAGTTTAATTTCAGAGATATGTATCTCTCTAACCCTAAAGGCTATATTAGGCTCTTCTTCTGCCTTAGCTACATTCTGAAAAAGAATTTTTCATAGATATTGATTTTGCTGCAGTGTCTATGAGCAACTATTCATAACTCAAATTCTTCTAAATTTTTATAATTTCAATATCACAGCACTCAGGAAGTTGAGAATCTTTTGAAATTTTATGCTTATTTAGAATAATGCCATTCCTAGCTTCAATGCAATAACGCATAAGACGGCAACTTTTCATCCTTTAAAGAACTACAGTGAGAAGGTAAAATATAGGTCCTTAAGTAACAGATACTGATAGTTTATATCGATTCATTCACTTTTGATGATGCTAGTGCTCTTATGGTATTCTGCAAGTTATTTTAGTGAAACAAACTCTGGGATAACTTTGCATCTAATTTTATGCTCTTACTGATCTTTTGCATAGCTTCACAACTTAGCTTCTAATTTCCCTAACTAAATTTAGTTGGTTCTTCTCCTTTCCCAATATTGATTATCTAGCCAAGACATTTATTCGCTCAACAGCAGGGACAGATTTCATAGATAGAATTTTGTTGAAGACTTGTGCAACACCTCAGGGGAACAGCATGGATATCGCACACCACTTTCTTCCAGCAGCAGTGCTTTATTTATTTTTAGCTTGCAATGGGCAGATTAGCGCTATGAAGATAAGTTAGAGAAAAGTCTTCACAGCAGAACCACAGATAAAAACAATAAGATATTTATAAGAATGTAATTATTTATGCCATTACATAATCAGGTGTGGGCCAGTAGTGTTTTATTTAAAAAGAAAACTTGAGATTTTTTCTTCGGGGGAGGGGGGGGGAGAGATGCAAGAAGCGTTGCCACAGGTGTCATAAAGACCTTGTAAATCTACCAAGGCATTTTAGAAGTGCTCATAGATGGAGTGGCAATACTGCCGAAAATGCCAGTCGTGCAAGGGACCAGCTTTCCCAATCGATACGTTTGGCTACATATGCGGATTCTACTCCTCCAGCCGCACCATGTCACTTTAACAATTTTCACTGAAATAGCTCCACGCCCAGCCCTTCTTGCTAAGCTTCCTCAGCTCTCTACTCTAAAGTGCGCTTTCGAGTCTTTTACGATTCCCATCGTTACTATGCGTTCTCATTTGATACAGGTCCATAATTTAATGCCAGGAACTCCTGAACACAGAATGTAACTCGAGAAGGCATTCCTTTTGAAAATGAAATCTACCGATACACTACATACCTCTGCAGACCAAGTCAGTTCTAACAAATCTGCGAGTGATCCTCTGTGGAAACCTGGACAGGACTGTGAGTCATCAGATGATGGTGATGAAGTTGATACAGCTAAACGGACCTCGCAAAAAGTTTTCGGAGCCTTTAAGAGCTGGCTCGCTTCAAGTTTGGGTGGAAAGAAACGCCCTAAAATCAGCTATGCAAATGTCACAACAAGTGTCAGCAATAATTGTGAATAGTCTGGGTTCTCTACCAGCCATTTTCAGTTCAAAGCTTATGGTGCAGTTCTTTGATGGCGCTGCACAAACACTTCAGCCAAAAACTATAAAATGTTACACAAGTTTCTTGGGAGCCTTCCTTGAATATTTAAAGGAAGAAATTCTTACTGGCGATTTAAAACTCAATCCATCTAGCTGCCATCTACACTGAAAAGTTCCCTCGCCTCTGATATCCAACCGGTTCATGACTGACAGACGAGAATTTCTAAAAGCTTTAACCAAGCCATGGCTCAAGAAGCAAAGTGACCATGCACAAAACTATAGAACCTGATGATGTTCGAGCTTTTGATAAAAGCATAGTCACTCATCGGTTTAAACACGGAGTTCTCAGGGGACAAAAAAAAAAAAAAACTTCAACACCTTCTAATTCAAGAAACTTTCTTAGGCTGGCTGCCCACTAACAACTTTCGTTGCCGCTAGCAACCCTGGAAGCAACTCAACTACTCCGATTGCGTAGACGCGGCCGTGACTTCAGCTTGACGTCTATGAACATTGTGCTGTAATTCTTAAAATATCAATCTTTGTGGTCTTAAACCGCTCATTATTAGGAGCGGTCGTTGAAAATTCAACGTTGCCACTCGCTATAGTGTAAAGTAGCTGTAGCGACTGAAATATTCGAAAATTTTTGACAGTTAAACTTTGCGCAAGCTGAAGCCGTGCCGTAGCTACGGGAACTAATCCGGATTAGTTGAGTTGCCTCCAAGCAGCTATTAGCAACGAAAGTTGTTCGTGGGCAGCCGGCCTTACCTGTGGATCAAGTTTTTTTTTTTTTTTTTTGCTGACGTCGAGATGTGATAACCAATACCAAAGTAAAAGATTTCCTTCAGTGTAACCGGATTGAGAAAGACTGTGAAACTATCATCAACACTATCGCTCACCATAATGCTTCATCTTCTCGTGAGCCTGCTTACCTCTTCATGACTGACCAATTGTTCAGAAATATTGGGGAAAGCCCTCATTTTGTTGTTCTGGGGTGTTGGAATTCTTGATGAATTTTTTGTGAAGAGCCTCTTTTCCCAGTCCGTCAAGCAATCTGATATTGAACTAGAAATAAGAACATCAGCTGATACACTGCGAACATTGTAGTAACTTTAATTTTAATCGAACGCCATTTTCAGCCCTCAGAGGGCATAGGATGGCCTGTAGTGTTTGGTTAGTATAGGTTCGCCCATTCAAATGTGTTACGGGAACCAGTACCCACAAAGAGTTTGTACAGGTAATCCAAGCCATTAGCTAAGACATTTGGGACGTCTGTTTTTCGTTCCCAGTTCTATATCATTTCGTCCTATTGCTATTTCTTTCATCTGTTCTTCCTCTTTTTTCCCAATTTGCTGTTACCATGCGCGTTGATCCTGTGTGGAAACACCTTCGTGTGGGTTCCCCGTTTCTACCGTCATACTATGT
>LQNS02277718.1:16160669-16186822 GCA_001587735.2 Parhyale hawaiensis
GAAATATAGAACAACGAATTATTTCGGTGATATCATCGCACTAACACAGTCTATCGAACCTAACTAAACACAGTTACGCTAAACAAAATATTAGTATGGAGTTTAAAAGCAAGATAATACACATATTGCTTATCGAGTTACTAAAAGTAGCGGATATGAACTGGTTGTATTATTAAGGGGAGGTTTGAGCTTATTGATGTAGAGACTCTTAAGATTTCAAGGTCTAATTTATACTGTGCGTGTCACAACTGTGTGAAATCCTCCTGCGCTACTTGGGCATCACACTGCTCGGCGTGAAGTCTTACGACTGAATGAGGGGGGACAGCTGATACACGATGATTTTATTAGCTCTTTTCTTTGCTTTTACTAGTAGTAATAGTAGTAGAAGTTTTTACTAGCGTTTCACTGCCTATATCGCGCCGAACTATTCCTGTGTTTAACCACAGGCTCGTGCGCCGACTAGGACGCGTTTTAATTTGTCAATGATTTTTGTCTCGGCTCTTCTGCTACTGAGAGGAAAAAGTAGCAAGTTGAACATTTCCAACCCCCGGGCGCGGCTGAACGCTTTCGCTCAGCTACGCTGCGCAGGGGAAGAAAACGAAATAAAAGAGGGTAGAAGTCCAGCGGGAATAGGTCAGAAACCTCGATCGGCATCCCACCTCCCGAAACAGGAGGGGAAGTATTGAGAGCCTACCTAAACTTTACAAAACTAACCTCGTCAGCACGAACTGCGGCCAGATGCAACATGCCATGCGGAGAAGGCACTCGGGACCCTTGGGTGCGTGATGCCCAAACATATTGTGGCAGGGAAAGGGCCCGCCAGAATATGCCCCTGAGGGCTTCTTTGCTTTTAAATTCTTAATACATCTGCCTAATTTAGTTGAAGCAGGCAACCTTATAACGCCAAGAACTGACAAGCAGTTCTTCCCACGACTGGGCAGAATCTTCTACTTCAATACAACTAAAAATGGACTCAAACTCAGAACAAATAACACTACTCAAACCACACCAGAACAAACACAAGAAATGTAAATAAAGTGTGCGTAAAGTTCACGACAATGTGCACTGTGTTATTACATGTATCTTCAATTAACCTGTTTTTGTCACAGTAATTATCTTATCGAGCGCCCCAGAGCGGCGCCTGTCGGGAAGCGGCGGCCTACTTACTGACTTATCGCTTCTGATAAGATTTACGTTAACACTTGTGTTAGTCAATGGGTTTATATATTCTAATCGTGCATCGACAAAACTTGCATATACGAGTTTTCATTATCCTATTTGAACTCAAACAATAAATGCAGAATTTATAGAATTGTATGAAAAAGATTCAGTTGAAGTTCAGACATGAAGTGTTATCAGCTTAAGAACAGAACACAGAGTAGAAAGTTATGACGTCCGAAACGAATATTTACTAACATAAAATACGCATTGGATATCTCGTTCGATATCGACATTCAAAATAATTGTACATTGAATAGTCATTTAGTCTAGTGGTCATCATTATTTTATAATACTGACAGTACATGAAACCAACGTCATTACAATATCTTTGATGCTCGTCATTCATCGTGAGGCAATGATGCGAGCACAAAACGAACGTTTCTATTTCAAAACTTATCACTACTATTAAGCAAAAGTTACATTTATAACATGCACGACAACATACTAATTCAATATTTTTTTTTTTAAACATGCTGCTTAATAAACTCGATCTCATTGGAGCAATGAAGCACACAGGAGCTCGAAGTGCCGACAACTATAAGCACAGTCCGGCAGTGACGTACAGCAACAATTGGGAAGCAAGACAGCCCTATGGGCCACTGTTCCTGCGAGCAGCGAACGACACGAAGACGGACGGAGATGAGCGAAGTTCAGAGGCTGGGGGGCGCGCGGGAGTCACCACCGGCGTTGATGTGACCGCAGGCGGGCGGGCATACGGGGGTCATGCTCTCTACGGGGCACAAGACACGGAATGACATAGCTTCAACAGCACAATACTTCCAACAAATATGATGTAGCGATATCAACATTCGCTTGCATAACGGGCAAAAACTGGTTAAATTTAAACATGACAGCTATAAAGAAGAAAAACAGTACTAACAGGAGTCAACTAAAATAAATCATATTATCGTCACAGCTGTAAAACTTTTAAAAAATTGTTAAAACACGTGAGGGGACAAATGGCAAGGGATAATTTTATTATTCAATTTATTGCGGATTCCCTGGTTTTTGACCCAGTATTGCCGCGTGAAATAGTAGACATAGTTAAAAAATGAGGACTAAACGCTATTATAAAAATGAAATACAGCGCCGCCACTTGCGTCTCATTCTACCTCATGTAACTATCTCTGTTGTCTCTCCAATCAGTGTATCATTACAGGTGTAAACCCTGATATTATCAAAGTCGCCCGTGTGATACCAGTTTTCAAAATTGGCCATCCAAATGATGCCAATAATTTTAGACCGATATCTACATTGAGTATTTTTAATAAAACTTTTGAGTGTCTCATTCATTCTAGGTTAGTGCAGTTTGTTGACGGTAAAGGGATTTTAATTCCAACTCAATAAGGATTTCGAAGCGGGAGGAACAAAACTCCTGCCATTGTAAACCTTGTCCATGATATTTTACCTGCCTTGGACAAAAAGTCTCATATGATGTTTGATTTTAGACTTGAAATAGGCATTCGACACGGTGAACGTCGAACTATTGCTTAGTAAGCTTCATCATTATGGAATTCGTGAAAATGCCTTGACCTTTATAGAGAGCTACCTTCCTGGCCGTCGACAGTCAGTAGCAGTTAACAACCAGTGCTCGTCGACTGTTCGTATGGATGTAGGTGTTCCCCGAGGCTCTGTTCTTGGACCTCTTCTTTTCTGTCTTTTTATTAATGATATCCCGAATACCGGGGGAATTTTATGCGCGGAAGACGCTGTGTTTTATCTCAGTGACGTTAGTTTTATTGATGATGTTACCAAAACCCAGGACTTTGTCGAAAAATTGTCTCAGTCGCTGCAATTTAAACAGTCTTACACCTAATACCAACAAAAGTTAACGCTTTTTACATCCCGGACGTCCCCTGTCCTTCCTGACATTCTATTAAATGGTAGTGCTTTGGAGTGGGTGTCTGGTTTTGAATATCCTGGCCTGACAATTGATGATAAATTGAGTTATTCAACTAATAGTGAATCAGCTTTCGAAAACCAGAGGGGGCAATTTATGCTATCAGGGGTTTCTTATCCAAAAAATCACTCATTTTATTATACTATGCTGTTGTTTACTCCTATTTTATTCAAAACATCATAGTTTGGTCTGGTGCACCCGCTTACCGTTCACGTCCAATTGAAGTCGCAATAAATGATGTTTTGAGAGTCATTTTGAATGTTAAACGCAATGCAAACAATGAACCTGTTTTATCTGTTAAGTTTATGTTCTTAAAGCTAGGTTTATTAAGGTTTAAGGATGTCTATGAGTATTTTCTTCTGAAATTCATACGTGGTGCTTTATATCAGAATCCGAACATCTTCGAGAAGTATTTTAGTAGCCTTGTGCCCGTTCATCGATATGATGTCCGGGAGGATAAGTTGAATCTGCCAAACGTGAGGCTGGAACTACAAAAGAGGTTCACTGTTTTTCAAGCTGTTCGTTGCCTTAATGCTACGTCTAATGAGCTAATACAGCCGATGTACGACAGAAGATTCAAATCTAAATAGTACTAAGACCTGGCTCTAATGAAGTATCGGAATTAGGTGGATATTTTTCAACAGCTCTTCTTGTGACAACGCAATGTGCAATAGTGTAGAGGCCAAATTTAGGTAAGTATAATGTTTTTTTAACAATTTCTCTGGTAAAAAATCATAGTGCAATAAACGGCATATTAATTGTACAAATTTTGCATTATAGCTTGTAATTATTCCTATAGTCATTAGCTGTGGCATTCTATCATACAAGTAATTCATAAGGATTTATATCACTTGTGCCGTAGTAACATTCGATTGTATTTTTGAGTTGAAAATATTCTTTTATAGGAGTCGGTAGATTAAATTCATTACTGTTGATAAATGTGATGGTTTATGTCGTAGGATATACACTAGTTGTTCTATCCAGAAATGTGAGTATCGTAGTAGTACAACAATTCACGACTTGTATTTTTACTCATAAATTTTTTGTCTATAATTTAGAGGATTAGCTGGGTAATAGTTCTAAGATATACTCTCTTGTTTTCAGAGTCGTTTGATATGATTTTTTCTCAAAATGATTTTGTGACTGACCTGCATTCTAACAAAATGCAAAATTGATGGATCACACAATTGATAATTGTTGATGTAGTATGGCTTGGTTATTTTAACAGTTGAACATAGTCTCAAGGAATTTGGCCCCATGAGCGATATAATCGCTTTTAGCAGGCCGTTCTCTTTTTAATTGTGAATGCTTTTAACCAATTGATTATAATGTCTGCACCTATGTGGAGAACAATAAAGGTGTATGTAAAACCGAACTGATGACGCTTGAGATTCCTTAAGAGAGAGAACAGAGCACATGGAACACTGGAAACTAGCAGTAAAAGTAGTTTTCACACAACAGCATATCTCATATCAGACGGAACATAATCGCAAGAAATAGACCATGGCTGCCCTACAGTTAATGTTCCCTTCACTGCATTCCTCATTTAAGAATATCACCGATGATATTAATCTATTCAACAGAGGACAGGGAACGTTGTTTGCTAAATCTCATCTTACTGAGACTGCTTTTTCACAACAAGGGTTCTTTGCTGTTGCTAAGTAATAGCGAAAGAACTTGTAGCGAAACAGTGCAGTCTGAGTAAGATAAGGTTAAGTAATCTTAAAATTACCGGAGGCAGTCCAAGGTGATTAAGACAAAACTGTTGAAACATAATTTTCACTTTCATCCATATTTCGTTTGCATACGATGCGTGCTGTGTTCCAGTCTGACTCAGACGCACATGAGCCCTATGATGCCAGCATCCTTCACAGAAGACAACTACAGCGATGCTATTTCTACTAAAGACAGGAGCTTTACCTCCGCCTTGTATCATTAGTCCCTCGACAGATGAAATGGAGCCCTTATTTCTCACAAGAACAACACTGTTGACACCGCTCAGAATATGACGCTATGCGTCAATTGGATGAGATTAATGGACAGTGATTTTGCTGAAGGTGTGAAGGAAAGTTGGAAGCTGTGAATCGCCGGGGCTTGTAATGCACGCGGGGTCTCACTGTACAATCACACACCCAACTTATGAGCGGACGTTGAGCTCGCACGTCGTCTTGACTGCATTGTGAGTCATTGCCAAGATGATTTCTGGAAAGGCCTTGAGCTGAACGACGTGTCAACTGAACGTCCGCTCATCAGCTGAGCGTGCGTGTAGTAGTAGCTACTATACGCACAGCCCCTTTGAGTACATATTGCGAGTTCAATATCAGGTAACTATTCTCGCAAGACAACAATAGTGGTGACGTCTACGCATTCGTTTAGCATTAGTAAATCAAGGGGTTATAGATATAGCTCCAAGGCATGGAATCCAACTGGTCTTGTAACTCCAGAAGCCGTTTCAACTTATCGGGGCATTATGTCATTTGGAAACTTAAGTAGTGACTGTCGACAAGTTATGTGCTAAAGGCGGTCGATGTAGAAAAAAGAACAATGAAGAAACTAATTATGCATGCAGTAATTTGAAAACATGTACAGTTGAAATCATAAGAAAGCATAGTTTGGCTTTGAGGCAACACGGTCAACAATGTAACGGACTTTAAAGCTAACATATTTTGCATTAGTAATACCAAAATACTATGTTTCCAAAGAGAAAATTAGAGTCAGAAGTTTCATTCACGAAATTCTGTGAATACATTTTAACAGTTAGAAGAAAGAAAATATACCCACGTAAAGACTCAATTACAAGAGACAGCGGGAGAGAACCCTTTACTGTAGCAACTCCATCAGCACAAGTGGCTCAGTGTTAGCCATTGTGGAGCGTGTACGTTTCGCCGCAAGTAATACTTGTTGGAATTCATATGAGGCCCGACTGCGTCCCAGTTAACATCTCTCTTATTTCTATTTTAATATGAATAGTGGCTATATGAAATTTTGACAGTAGATGAGTGATCAAACTTAACTGTAATCCAAAACAGACTGGGTAGGGTAATCTACATTTCAATCAAACTACAGTTTTCATGACGCAAATTCCGATCTATATATTACTGTTAAACCCTTTCTTAACACCACTAACACGTGAAACCGAGTGTAGTTGGAGATCAGCAAGAATCGGATTACCACGATTTGCTACTCATTAGTTGCTGTCAAAGTTGTACATACCACACAACTATCGCATGTGGATGTGCCATCAATGCGTAAGCACGATTAGGTTTGTTGAAACATATTAACGTTTGATTATTACGCTTATTAGGCTGCTGTTAGGAAAAATGATATTTATATGAGCATAATATAATACATCCATAATCACTATTATAGAAAATAACTGATAACCAAATTCCAGGCGTTTAGGTTTTTGAAGAATATTAATTTTTTCTATCACATAAATATAAAATCGAGGAAAATTGCATTTAAAAGCCTGGAAATATACTAAACAAAATTAAACAGCAGAGTCGCTGGTACGATACAGCAAAGAGTTAAGTCAGAATATAAAATTAGTCTATAGTTGTAGTCAGAACGGCACAAGTGGAATAGAATGGGGACCAATCCTACAGACAACAAGTTCACAGTGGTAGGAGTAAGCTCGACAGAATTGGGGAACAAGAAGACAACTCACTAGTTGAAGAATGCACAATAAAAGTTGGAAGCCATAAGACAACAACTGAGAAATAAAAAAAAGCACGAAACTAGTGTAGAGCTAGGGAACAACGTACCGATGAGGGAGACGTGAGCGTAGGACTGCCCCAACTTGTTGGTGGCGCGGCAGGTGTAGTTGCCGAACTGGTTCTGCTCGATGGTGATCACCCGCAGGGTCGTAACTNAACTGTGAACTCGTCGGCTGTGGTGAACTGCGACACGCGGTAGTCTCGGTTGTTCACGATCGACTCCTCTCTGAAATGTGGCACAGATAATTAATGCCTCAGCATTCCTATGCTCATGTGGTCACATTACATACAGTCAGAGTGAGGGTACGGAGGAGAGGATGGTGCGACGCATGCGGCCACCAGTAGTCCAGGAGAAAAAGCTTGAGGTTTGCCCCTCCGCCCTTTTAATGACGCCTGTGACGTAAGAAACCAGTTCTGCAGACAGTGCTATTCGTTCGGAAATTTTTGCTTCATAAAAGCGGGATGGCTTCATCAGAGCTTCTTGGCAGTGTTACGAAAGCATTGATTCACAAAAAAAATAAAGAAAAAAATATGTACATACATAAATATAGGATTTGCACCACTACGTTAAACATAGGACAGTGATTAACGTCTCTAGGAAAGTCGTTGTAGGCAGTAGAGGCATCTGAGCTCAGTGTCACGAAATTGAGTGCCTTAGAAACAAGCGAGTGTGTTCATACTCGGCTTCGCAACTCTGTAGCGTAAACAAATCTTGGTCGCGGCTCTCGCCCGANGGTAGGTTAGGTTTGGCTAGGTTAGATTTGCCTAGGTAGTGTTTATTTTAGTGATGGCACGCGCAGGAAAGCTTACGTGAACGCAAAATGTCCAGGGTTCCGGCGAGTGCCGCCGGGGCTTGTAATGCCCGCGGGGTCTCACTGTACAATCACACACCCAACTTATGAGCGAACGTTGAGCTCGCACGTCGTCTTGACTGCATTGTGAAAGTCATTACCAAGATGATCTCTGGAGAGTCCTTGAGCTGAACGACGTGTCAACTGAACGTCCGCTCATCAGCTGAGCGTGCGTATAGTAGTAGTAGCTAGGGCGAGGAATTTGTCTCATTTAATATTCTAAAATAGTTTTAGGGAGAACATTATTATTATTTAATTTACATATAGTATATGTAATTCACACAGAGAAAATTAGGGCCGTAGTTGACGATAGCATTTATCGTAATGGATTCATCACTGTTTGTGATGCGTGCGAGCGAGTGCATGTCACCCCGGTATAGTGAGGCGATTCATAAGAAATAGAGATGTAAGACGAGTGAATGAGAGTGAATTGAAGTATGTATGTGACTTTAGCTAAGTGTCCAGAGTTGGGGAGGGTATGAAACAAGTTCTGCAACGTCTGGAGCTGTAGGCGATGAGTTGGTTACACTAATATGTTTAAGATGCGCTGTTCCATGATTTGAGTTGTGAGCTATGCAACTGCTTCCTGCTGCACTCGGTGTATCTACACTATCAGAGATGGTCAGTACCGCTGTGTGTGTAAAGCCCTGCAGCACAGTCCCCTTTGAGTACATATTGCAAGTTCAATATCAGGTTATTATTCTCGCAAGGCAAACAATAGTGGTGACGTCTACGCATTCGTTTAGCATTAGTATATCAAGGGGTTATAGATATAGCTCCAAGGCATGGAATTCAACTGGTCTTGTAACTCCAGAAGCCGTTTCAACTTATCGGGGCATTATGTCATTTGAAAACTTAAGTAGTGACTGTCGACAAGTTATGTGCTAAAGGCGATCGATGTAGAAAAAAGAACAATGAAGAAACTAATTATGCATGCAGTAATTTGAAAACATGTACAGTTGAAATAATAAGAAAGCATAGTTTGGCTTTGAGGCAACACGGTCAACAATGTAACGGACTTTAAAGCTAACATATTTGCATTAGTAATACCAAAATACTATGTTTTTAAAGAGAAAATTAGAGTCCGAAGTTTAATGCACAAAATTCTGTGAATACATTTCAACAGTTAGAAAGAAAATCTACCCACGTAAAGAATCAACTACAAGAGACAGCGGGAGGGAACCCTTTACTGTAGCAACTCCATCATCAGCACAAGTGGCACAGCGTTAGCCATTGTGGAGCGTGTACGTTTCGCCGCAAGTAATACTTATTGGAATTAATATGAGCCCCGACTGCGTCCCACTTAACATTTCTCTTATTTCTATTTTAATATGAATCGTGGCTAAATGAAATTTGGACAGTAGATGAGTGATCAAACTTAACCGTAATCCAAAACAGACTGGGTAGGTTAATCTACTTTTCAACCAAATTACAGTTTTCATGATGCAAACGATCTATATATTACTGTTAAAACCTCTCTTAACACCACTAACACGTTAAACCGAGTGTACTTGGAGATCAGCAAGAATCGGATTACCACGATTTGCTACTCATTAGTTGCTGTCAAAGTTGTACATACCACACAACTATCGCATGTTGATGTGCCATCAATGCGTATGCACGATTAGGTTTGTTGAAACATATTAACGTTTGATTATTACGCTTATTAGGCTGGTGTTAGGAAAAATGATATTTATATGAGCATAATATAATACATCCATAATCACTATTATAGAAAATAACGGATAACCAAGTTCCAGGCGTTTAGGTTTTTGAAGAATCTTCATTTTTTATGCCACATAAATATAAAATCGAGGAAAATTGGATTTAAAAGCCTGGAAATATACTAAACAGAATTAAACAGCAGAGCCGCTGGTGCGATACAGCAAAGAGTTAAGCCAGAATATAAAATTAGTCAATAGTTGTAGTGAGAACGGCACAAGTGGAATAGAATGGGGACCAATCCTACAGACAATAAGTTCACAGTGGTAGGAGTAAGCTCGACAGAATTGGGGAGCAAGAAGACAACTCACTAGTTGAAGAATGCACAATAAAAGTTGGAAGCCATTAGACAACAACTGAGAAATAGAAGTAAGCACGAGACAAGTGTAGAGCTAGGGAACAACGTACCTATGAGGGAGACGTGAGCGTAGGACTGCCCCAACTTGTTGGTGGCGCGGCAGGTGTAGTTGCCGAACTGGTTCTGCTCGATGGTGATCACCCGCAGGGTCGTGTCTGTGAAGTCGTCGGCTGTGGTGAACTGCGATACGCGGTAGTCTCGGTTGTTCACGATCGACTCCTCTCTGAAATGTGGCACAGATAATTAGTGCCTCAGCATTCCTCTGCTCATGTGGTCACATTACATACAGTCAGAGTGAGGGGACGGAAAGGATGGGGCGACGCATGCGGCCACCAGCTGTCCAGGAGGAAAAGCTTGAGGTCTGCACCCTCCGCCCTTTCATTGACGCTTGTGACGTAAGAAACCAGTTCTGCAGACAGTGCTATTCGTTCGGAAATTTTTGCTTCATAGAAGCCGGATGGTTTCATCAGAGCTTCTTGGCAGAGTTTCGAACATCTCGGGATTCGTCTGTTTGGGTTATGCCTGACTCACGAGGCCGGGGCAAGTAGTTCAAACAAAATCAATAGTAACAAAAGTGTTTGTTCACAAATTTTAGATCTCTGAAGATCTATTTTGGTTACAAATTTTGTTCTTGTCGCAAGATATCGTCTGTCAACGTAAGTCTGGCAGCAGAGTTGCTGCTCTTCTTAGTTAAAGTAGTAAAACTCAAAAACAAATTTTACCTCCGGCAAGGAGGTTATGTTTACGTTGTGTTTGTGTGTTTGTATGTTTGTCTATCTGTCTGTCACCTAGATAACTCAAAGTTATGAACCGATTTGGACGAAATTAACAGGGATTGTTCGGTATGTTAGGAGAAACAGATGATTAACTTTTGGTGAAGATATGTCCATCCATTTGTTTGTTTGTCTGCCTTATTTTTCTCAATGCCATAACTCATAAAGTTATGGATGGATTTTCATTAAATTAACATGAGTTGTTTGGTATACAACAAAGAGTAAATGGCCAACTTTTGGCAATGATCCGTGTGTTCGTTTGTCACTGTTTTTAATTTTATGCTTGTTAGCACAATAACTCAAAAACAATGAATGGATCTTTATGAAATTCATAGGGTTTATTAGTAATGTTAGAAGACATAAATGATTAAATTTTGGTGCAGATCGGTTTGTTCGTTTGTATGTTTGACTCATGTTTGTCTTAACGTTTGTTAGCAATATAAGTCAAAAATGTATCAACGGATCTCCAAGAAAATTGCACAAGCTGTTATTACTATCAAAAGGCACAAATAATTAAATTTTAGAGTTTATACAAAGAAAATGATGGTTTCAGAGCCAATTTGAGTTTTTTGCTACCGTTGCCACGCTTGGCGGAGGTATGCGCTCTCAGAGTGCTCTAGTTCTTTATCCAACTACAAAAAGTACAGCATATCCAGCTTAACACGCAATATTCACGATATAATGTACCTGTAGAGAGGTTACTGGGAGTGCTACGAAGGCCAGAGATACATAATTATACTGCAATATATCAAAGATCGGTACTTTGTTAACATTAGTGGTTACGGTTCGATTCTAGAGTCGTGGAACTTCTCTAAATCTATCTTATTGGTGTGGCGATGTTGCTCTCACAACATTTATGAATGTTTAGATCTCTGTTTAGTTTAATAATGAGTTGAAATAAGTAAATACATGTACTCTATTGCAACCATCTTCTGTAGAACGAGGTTAAACAGGGTGAAAGTTATATACCTTTCCAATTGAGAATTTTTCACACTAGCTAGCTTCACAAAATATAGTACCGTACCTACTGATTACAAGATTATGTACAATAATTTTTTTTTTTTAAATTGGAAACAAAAACAACTAAAGCACTCTGAGAGCGCATACTTCCGCCAAGCAAAGCTACGTTAACTAAAAATCCAAATTGATTCTGAAACCATGATATCTATTGTACAAACACCAAAATATAATCATTTGTGCTTTTTGATAGCATTAACAGTTTCTGTAATTTTCTTCAAGATCCGTTGATAACTTTTTGCGTTTTGCTGATAACAAACATAAGCCAAAAACACAAATGGACCAGCCGATCATACCTAAAATTTGATCATTTATGTCTTTTAGCATTAAAAACAATTCCTGTAAATTTCACAAAGATTCATCAATAACTTTTTGAGTTATTGTGCTAACAAGCGTAAAATCAAACACAGCGACAAATGAACGATCTAACAGATTATCACAAAATTTGGTCATTTGCTCTTCGTAATATACCTAACAACTCATGTAAATTTCATGAAAATCCGTCCATAACTTTTCAGTTATGGTGCAAAGAAAAAATAGGCAGCCACACAAACAAACAGAAGAACGGATTTTCACTAAAAGTTAATCAACTGTTACTGTAAACATGCCTAACAATCTCCGTAAATTTATTAAAGATCCGTTCATAACTCTTGGTGACAAAGAGACAGACAAGCACGATGACATAAACATAACCTCCTTGGCGGAGGTAATTACTAATTACTACCCTAAAAGTTCTCGGTAATATCCTGTGAGTTAGAGAATGCCGCTGGAGTTGGCTGGCATATGTGAAAGCGCCGACGTTAATCTTGTAATTCTTGTTTGATGTTTCAAACACCAAACTTCCTACCGGAAACAAAATTTAGGTTCCGCGGTATGAGGTTAGTAGCACTATTATCCTGAAAAACAGGCATCAGCTGTATAGCTTTAGAATTATTGATAAGCTATACATTTAGCAACATAGATTCGTATGAGCCTCCTTTTAGAAAAGGTTTTTAGTTCGCCATATTAATGTAATACTAGAGTCATCTATGGCATTCAGTAGTCAAGCGTGAAAGAATTACAAACCAAATGTCCCTGGGAATCAGCTACGATGGAACACCAACAAGAACCTAATCATTCACTGGAACGAATCAAGCGAAAAACTTACAAACTAGCTGCCTATTGGAGTAAGCTACAATGGAACACCAACAAAACCTAGTTACAGGCGGTGTAACAAGCACTACTGGCCCTAGCAAGGGAGCCCAAATCTCACCTGAAGATCCAGACAATAGCTGCAGGTGGGTAGGCCTCGACGTGACACTCCAGGTCCATGTCGTACTGCATGGCCTGATAGACCCTGGGTCGGGTGGCCTCCACCACAGGGGCGAACTGCACCTCCACATTAATGTTGCGACGGTCGCCCAGGCTGACGCCGTTGTCTGCGATGCAGTAGTAGGTGCCGCGGTCCTCCTTGCGCACGCTTGGGATCATCAGGATGTTGCCCCTGCGGAGGAGTCAAACTTAGTGGTGTACAATGTTCGGAAAATCAATATATTTGGTAAATTAAAGTGAGTACTTTAATGAGATCAGCAAATTGAATGCTAAAAAGGGTTAACCGACGTGATGAATTAAATTGGCTATAACGATATTGAATGAGTGAAGTGTTTAAATGAAATTCTTAGTTTACTGAAGCGTAATGAAATTGATAAAATAAATATACCACTCAATTTAACAATTAATCCGTGAAAGAAAATAGCTTATTACATCCGTTAGCTAAATAAATTGGCTACTGCAAGTTGGCATATATTTTTTATTAGGGTACCAAAAATTTGCTCATTTGAGGTAATCTAATGAAATTAGCTTCAACTTGTGTAATAGTTCAATCTTGAGCGTTCCATTGCAATCGCTACTATGGATTGACTTTTACGCGGTAATTGCAAACCAATTATGCATCAAACGGTATCAGACCCAGTCATGCACGAGTGACGTCATTTTACCGCAAAAACGCTACTTTCGCCAAGGTTTGCAAAGCAAATACACGTCGTTGGGACTTGAGAGCTCTCTGTTTCATTTACTACGTTTTAGTCTCGCTACACACAGAGGAATCTCTATAAAAGTACGTTTATATGTACTTTTGAAGAAGTAAATCCAAACACAAATCCAATTAGATATACCTATGGAAAGGTGAACACAAAGCTACCCCAATAGAGATTGCTTGGTAAGTACTACAGGGCAGACTAAGCAGAGGGAACGTGTCCGACGAACGGCAGATACTAAACTACCTCTAAGTTTGAGTAGATTATGGCCTCACTTGAAGATGGATTCTCCTGTGGGGAGGATAGCATTGCTCTCCCTCCGCCAGGAGATGGAGGGTGTGGGCACACCTCCAGCATAGCACTCCAGCTTGACGCTCTCACCACAACAGTTCTGCACAGACAGCATGGCGCTACGTTAGTTACTCTAGCAGCCCGGCAGCAACAGGCAAGGAACAGTCATGAACAGTGTCTCTTCTGGATGATGCTTGCGCTCATCACCAAAACATTCCTACCTCATCTTGAGCGTCTTTGGTCGAGCTCGAGGTGACGTTATTTACATCGTCTCACGTAAGTAAAGTCACGATGATGTTTTTTTTTTCTCGTAGTCTCAGCCTGAGCCGGAAGGATGAGCCAACAGTGACAGTGATTCATCTCCGTAGTGCAAGTAACCACTGACTGCTGGGCTATCTGGCATTCATTTAAAGAAGAGTCCAGCAATTGTTTTACTTCTATAAATTCGATAGCAGCGGCATTTCGTTAAACAGCCTTGCACTCTCCTCGGTGAAGCAACTAGACGATAAAATGTTAACCAACAGGGCAGTTGCTTCAAGCACGCGGTAATAGCAAGGTTTCCTACATATCTTCCTATTTTGCTGTGAATCACAACTTAGAAAGCTAGGACTCTTCTGTTGTCTAAGCAATGCTTCATAACATTCGAATACTCTGCTCAAACAACGCATTAAAATGGCTAACGTGCGAACTGCCCTTAAGCAGAGCCCACCAGAGTAATTGGCAGTGGCGCATTGGCGAGGCATAACGTCAAGTTATAATTCATTACGCCCAGACGTGTGTCTGTAAGTAATACAGCCTGTCTTTTTTCTTGTCAGAAATTTAGTTTTTTTACGTCTTCTTTTCCCCTTGACTCGTGATAAGTTTTTATTTGAAAGAGCAGCAGTTCGTCGTGATATACGTACAATACATATTTTCAATCCTTCGTATTAGAAAGCCGTAAAATAAATTACGTACGGCAATCGATGCAACTCAAGGAATCAAACGAAATTTACGGCAAAAGTAATAACAGAAACAGTAATATCATCATATGAAGAAGTTGTCACAGGCCATGGATAATTAACGGGAACAGGTTAGCGCACTGCCGAGCGGACGGCGCTTGCGGGCAGCGGACGTACGAAGCGATGACGTCATAAAAACCTAGTACGTTTATCAGAAGCTGTTTTGCATTGTTTATCATTTTATTTGGGCCTCCAGAGTGCCCTACATGTCCTACAATCATTATAGTAGGTTGCGCAAAAATATGTACCAAGGCACCTACAAACTTTTTTAGCACTCTAAAAATTTTGAAAGAACGTTGGTTAAAAGGCTTGTAAAAGAGCAGATGAATTAAACCGGCAAATGCCTGCACTTTTCGAGCAAAGTTTATCCTCTTTAAAATGCAATAAATCCAGTGAGTTTCATCAAGAGTAATATGACATTCTAGAGATGGATTTATATGAGTGAAAACCGCAATGTATTAGATTCATTTTTGTCTGATACCAGTAATCTGCTATCATCTTTAATTTCAAACCGCTGCAACAGAAATTGGCTAAGATGCGAGCGATTGAACGCCGAGACAGAAAAACTTAATGATGAAAAAACAATGCAAAATAGCTACTGATAAACGTACTAGGTTTTTATGACGTCACAAACCCATTTCTCATGATGCACTACAGCTTGGTCCCGCCCACTGGGTTAACCTGTTAGTCCAATAATCCTTGGTCACAAGCAGTACTTCACTTCAGTCGGGTTACTACACTCACTGACAAAGATAAGCCACTTTAATGCATAAGGCCGCAGCCGCCTAATTGATAGTTATTTCTTCCTATAAGTGAACAGCACTATTTAGTACTTGGTGTATGTCTAACGTTATAAATCCACACTGCGGTTGACATTTCTGAGATATGTAGCAATGGTGACTTTCGAAATCTCGCGAGCCCTGTACCCACGAAAATAACTACAAATTTTCGAATAAGCAAAAAAAAATAAATAAATTGACAGGTCTAATTACATCAAGATATGGATAAAAATTATGAAAATACACAAATAAATACAGAAACAGATACGAGGTGCACATAATTTACAGTCTTGGTCATTGTTATAATTATCATTACAACGGACCGGGTACTGTTGTGAAGAATGAAGGCCGGTCGGCGGACGAGGACGTTGACTGCGGCAGTGACGCGGCTGGTGCGGCTGATGAGCACCTGGCACAGGTACTCTCCTCCATCGCTCTCCTGCAAGTCCTTAATCTGGGCACAGCAGATTAATCCTACACAGCTAAAGTAGTATACATATATGCATCTTCATGCAGTGGAGGTATTCAGTTCTTATTACCGCTGCACACATTGTGTTCCATACGTAAGTAGCGACTGCCTGGACATACGCAGCCCACAAGATCATGAAAATATGGAAACACAGACAGACACACAAGCCGAAATAGGTTCAAAATCCATCCACATTGGGGTTAAAGATGACGCCTGGAGTAAAAAGTCCGACCGAGCATATACATATATGGTGGAAGGCACGCTATCTGTCATAACCCTTAAATACTGTAAGCTATTAAACTGCAATTACTGCGTAAATAAGACTGTAAAAGTAAAATTCCTAAATAAGCAGTAGTGCCAAAATAGTACGTTTTATGTTTTCTGAGTAAAATCCAGTGTTCATGATAACTTCTCACAGATGCTCAAAACATGAAAGAATTAGATAAATACTGTATAAACTGTGGAATTCAATGTATCGCACCGCGCAGTAGGCTGCGTCAGCCCTCTGTCGCTCCTCTCTGCCGAGAACACAAAGGCTCTGTTCATTATGCGTCCGTTTCCGAAAGCCTGTGGGGAAGTTGTTAATGTAACAAACCCTTTTAAGTATAAATAACAACATGGTAACTATTGGTAACAGGTTGGTAAAGTCTGACGTAGGGATGCTTGGAAATATAGGAAATTCCATCCATGTCGTATTTTGTAGTCTACCGCCAAACTATCGACTGGGCTGGGTGAGAGTCGTGAGCGGACGATGTAGGCAGGCCGTAGAGTGTGGCAGCCGTTGAGTGCAGAGCGACTGTCCGAGCTAAAATTTTGGCCCCAGGCGCGGTTTTGCATTCGAGGTGGAGAAGTTTTGTAACAAATTCCCTTGTGAAAATGCAGAAATACACCGAGTTCACAGAGACTGAGTTTCTTTTTTGAAGACCCCTACAATCCCTCTCTTTCTCGGATAGTAGGAAGTCATGGGCCCCCGAAAAAAACCAAGCCCATGACATATCATTTTGACAGAAAAATAGGGACAGAAAAGTGAGGCGGGTGCACACTGTTCCCAATACAGTCACACTTCCGCTTACACTACAGTGGCTTTTGAATGTTTTGGAAGTGCAATCCATCAAGAAGTTCGTCAATTCTAGTATACGGCAGCAGGCTAAGTAGTACTAAGGCACTACATGGAATGTTGATGCGTCATTACCTCCGCCAAGGAGGTTATGTTTTCATCGGGTTTGTCAGACTGTTTGTCTGTTATTTTGATTGTCTGTCTGTCTGTCACCAAAATAACTCAACAACTTATTGACCTATTTCGATGAAATTTTCACGGATTGTTAAGTATGTTGGGAAGAGACTATCGACTTCGGTGAAGATCCGTTCAACGTTTGCTTGTTTGTTTGTCTACCTATTTGCACTGAACAACGTAACTTAAAAAGTTATTAACCCTACAAAGGGAGACCTTTAGTGATGAATTATAACGGGAGAGGTGAGGTGCAATCCACCCCACCCTAATGATTTGCTGATAAATTCATTATTTATGGGTATTTCGAATAAAAAATCAACATGCAGAGTCATCAGACATTCATTCATACATGAGTTGAGATGTAATTAGAATCACCAATTCAATGGTAAATTGTAATAAGACACCATGAAATGAACATTTCCTAGAGAACGGTAGTAAGCATGCAGCTATATACATTTTTTATTTTGTACGATAACCGTGGCAGTTTGCTCACCAATGTAGGCAGTGTACATGTGTTGCGGGAACTGTTGCGTGCCTGCTGTATTGCAGGGACTGTACTGTCTACGTGCGCAGAACAATCAATGTACTACGAGTGTACACAACAATATTCATATAATATAGTATACAAGGGACTGCAACTGCACTGATGTAGCCTCATATAGCTAAGGTGGTCATATTTATAATAAATAAAGTGTATGAAGCTTCGATATCCACAGTAATTATGACTCTGGCGGTGCTAATACAGGGTGCGGTGCACTATAGCGCAGGTCTCCCTTCATAGAGACCATTTATCATAAAATCTATGGTATTTTCACTTATGCATGGTATTTTCACCCAAATTTTCATTCAAAACATGATGAACGCCATTTTATGAAAAGTCACAAGTTTCCAGCAACACAAATGAAATTTGAAAGTAATAAAAATGCAAATTTCTCCAGGGCGAGGTGCAATACACCTCAGGTCTCCCTTTGTACGGTGAAGGGATTTACACAAAATTTGTAGGAAATGGTAGGAAAGCTACGTAGAGCAAATGACCAAATTTTTATATGTTTGTCCATTTTTTATGTTTATGTGTAACATAACCAAAGAAGCTATCAACGAATCTTCATGAAACTTGTAAGAATTGTTAGACCTGTTAAAAGGCACAAATGAGCAAATTTTATTTCCTTACATGTTTATTTGTCTTCTTATTTAACCGTCCTTGTGTTTGATTATATGTTATATGTTTGTCAGACCATAACTCAGAAAGTTATGGACGTAGCTTGACGAAAATCGGAGGAACTGTTACGAATGCTAAGGTGATAAATGACCAAATTCTGGTGATAATCTATCTTTTTAGAAATCCTGGTTTTAGGACAAACTTATATTTTTCGTTGATTTAGCCTTGCTTGGTGGTGACATGCGCTCTCAGAGTGCTTCTCTAGTTACCGATGTACTTGTAACTCGGAAGAAAAAAGAGCATGGGTCGATGCAGGAGCAAATAAATAAATGGTTTCACTATAGGTCAAATGCCCCTTTTTCAAGCCTCACTTTCTGCTTATACCATACGAGAAGCTACGCGGAGCCTCACCTTGTTAACGTGCGCATGTGGATGTTGGCCATCACCTGTCTCCTGGATACTATAGGGATTTATGAAAAGATTTAGGCACCAGAAGCTCTAAAAGGGATAAGGGACTTTTGATGATTTATTTGTCAACTTTATTACAAAAGGTTATAGCTTTAAAAAAATCATCGATAAGTTTGACCACGCATCAATTAACGTTTCGCATGCAGCGATGCTTACGTACAGCTTTTCAAACGCCCCTCGTGTACACTGTTTACCTATTTGTTAGTACCCACCTCCATTAAGCAGCACAGAAAGTCACAGGTAAACAGTTGTGTACAAATAAAGGTCCTTTCCATAGGTAATGTTCGATTAGAAATAATTGCACACAGACTCACGATACGACAGGCATTTAATATGAATTTCGTGCAAGACTTGACTTGAGATTTTAAAATTTTGTCAATGATTAAGCATTTCGTTTTACGTGCAGCTTACAACTCAAGCAATTTACCGAAAGAATATTGATGTGTAAGGAGTTAAGACAAGGTAACTACATTGTTGGAATTTATATGTGATGACTTGGTTGGGGGTTTCCTGTAAAAGAGAGTCCAAGCATTAGAAGCATTTATTCTCTTGCTGAAAACCTTCGAGCCATTGCATGACAAATTCGTCACTTTCAAATCTCGTCAATGTTATGTCTGCGAAATAAAAATATGGAAAACAATGCATGTATTGACGATTGTACGATGCCGGTGTCAATGCGCTTCACTGATAAATTTTCGGCATCTAATGCCGATGTACACATTCACTGCTATTCCAAGGAGCAAAGACCTAAGTTAGAAATGAACTCGGGCGGAAAAGGCAGCCTTTTGAAGTCCGCCCCGCCTTCCAAATTTGCTTTGTTAAATCAAAGGCGCGTTGCAGTCACAGCTTCCGGGTAACGACTGTTGCACCTGTGTTTCCAACTGCTTAGAAATAGAGTCACAATCCTAACCCGAAATGCTCTCCCGTCGTTTAAGAACGGCTGACAGCGGCCGTATTTGGGGAAACGGTTTGCGCTGCCCAGCGCGCGGTAGCCCCTATCGGATGACTGGAACTTGACTTAAGTTCCGTTCACGCGTCAGTCTTTTGCTCTACGTTCATATTTCAAAACGTTCAAATGCTTTTCTGTGTCTCTTAAAAATAAAAAGAAACATTTATAGCGTATGGTGGCACTTGTTAAGCCTGCTGAATGGCAAGTTAATATTTTATAAAATGGTTTAGTGTACACGCAGCTGTGTTCGCAGGGATATGATGAAACATTTGGATGTATTGAAGTACAAACGTAACCTGAAAAATTACAATGTAAACCGCCCTTTAGCTTTGCTATATGATAGAAGGATACTATACGCTGGTATATTACCTGCAGAATGTAGGTGGAGGGCCCGGTGTCGTGTCTGAGGGAGTAGCGAGGTTCCTTGATGATAAGGGCAGTGCCACTGGAGATGGGCAGGTCCTGGGTCGCATCAGAACCCTTCTTGATCCAAAGCACAGGGTAGTCCAGGGAGTACTTTAGCGAGCACTCCAGCTGCACAGACGAGCCGACGTCGACAATCTGATCCTTTGTGATCCAGCTGATGGTGGGCGTGTGGACGGCGGCCACTGCACGACAGAAAGGATACGTGTAAGTAGAGGTGAAGAAATTCTGTCAGGGTAAAAGTTTATATAATAGGAACCACAATTACTAACGTTACAGCATTGTGGATTTACCGCTTTATAATTTACAGCATCTCCAGCTTGGAAGTATTATCCAAGAAAAATACGATCTCTGGATTCCGTGATTGCAATTTTAGCTACTTGTATAGCATGAATAAACCTGAAGGCGCCCGAAATGCTAGGAACATCGCTGCATACTACCTGGGCTTTCACACAGAGAGATATTTCAGCTTCGCAAATGAACTTAGAAGTGATAACTGAGATACAATAAGGGCAGAGCTTTGCGTGCTTGTATCTACTTTGATCAATTGGGCCCTGGACTGTGGTAGTTTAAGTAAACTTATTATTGAGACTTTAAATGCAAACGTGTTATATTTAGACTTCCTATATGCATGAGCCGTAAACAGAGGCAATATTTGTTCATGCATACAAAATTGGGCAAAGAAACTTCCTCTTAATTAAGCTGTAAACAACGGGCCGATATTCGCTAAAAACAGTAGGATAGTAGCTGTAAGTGCCCATTTAGCATATATATTGACCCAATAAACAGGTCTAGTCGTGCCTCATACTTCACATATGTAAATGACAACATTGAGAGGAAAGATTGGAAGGAAAGCTCCCATAGTGCTTGCGTTCTCTTTGTACGAAATTCAACACACCACGATATACATTTACGAGTACCGCGTAAAACTAGGAAATTATGCATTTATACGAACAAAAGTAGTTCTTCCCAATCAATTAAGTTTACTTTCATTACAGTAGTACGATTCTCCAGTCATTTTTTCAAATGCTAGTTTTACCAGTTTTAAAAAATATTTCATTATACGGTAGTATTACATCCAACGACTTCCATCATTTTTATACTATATTCGAATACAACCTTAGTTGGTTGAGTAAACAAATTAAAACCCCATCTAAGAAATAAACGACGAATGTCTTACCACAAATCAACAATTCCAAATATAAATAGATGATAACGTATTCCTTTAAAACTTATAGTAAAGATCAGCGCTCCCACCAGCCATTACAAAACGCGAACATAAAAAGTATTTGCTCCTAATCCAGTGAGTGACTCAGATAAGCAGATGGTGGCTACTTCTAATTAATCCTTCGGAAATGAACCTTTTTTTTTTCAGATGTTGACAATATTTTTCGCAATATTACAGTTCTTACCGGCAGCTGGTATAGTGAGAAACCTATGTCTTCAACGTTGTTCCTATAAAATGCATGCTGTTAAAAGATGTTTTTCACCTTTGGATACTTTACGGCTGGGCGTTGAAATCTTCAGTACCTACTTCCGTGCTGAGTGGAGTGTAAATCAGGAAATCGTAGTTTTAATGCAAATAAATTGTTGCACAGATTGCGGGTACTTTTAGTTCCTGTAGATTACGCCAAAGGGAAAACTACACTAATGATAGTCAAATTTAAGATTTAAACTTATTAGATTCTGATTGAATGTTTGGCATAAGGGGCCACATTATTAGATTATTACGTCTGTAGAATATTAATTTTTTTTATTTAACACATTTCCTGCGAAGGGTCCCACCGGTGGGTACCCTGTATCATATTAATATATAACTATTACAAAATGCCTAAATAAGCATAACTGGTACCTAAAATTATTCAATTCATTACCTTGCTTAGGTTTATGAAGGTTTAAATAATACAAAATAATCGAGAAACGTTAGATATACTTCGAAAAAATTAGTTATGTATTCCATTGAAAATAAGCATTTTAGAAAAGATGTTTTACAGATAAATAACACTCTTTCTGCTTTATTTAGTGTGCTTCAGAGCAAAGAATGAGAGACTAAAATATGGAGTCTTCATATGATGTACAATATGTCAATAGGTACCTTCCTTATCTTACGTTTGGCTGCTTTATAGTCTTCATTATTTGAGATCATCTCTTAGCTCCCTGTACATCGCATCCTTTTCTTTCTGACGCTTCAGCCTCTTGCAGAGAGTGTATAGATGGCCCAGATACGTTTGCAGCACCATTTATTGGTTTGTTTGTTTCCTTGTTTGTTCCTCAGATTTCGGAGAGAATTACAGATTCTTTGAAATAATCCATTGGCATTTTAGTTTCAGCGTAGTACTCGTCATACATCACCCGAGCATTGACAATAGATGTACCTGTGAGCAATTCCATTGCTACCTTTTTCTGCCAGTTATGAGAGTTTCTGATAGGAGAATAGGATGACATTGAAATGTTGATATGATACACCAACACATTTTTACACACATTGTATTCGATGACACTCTGTGGTTTCTTCAAACCAGTAAAATAAAATTAGAGCGCCTCGTGGTGTAAGACCATCACCCGGGGTAGGGGACATATTGAGCGGTGATTTTCGATGAATGAGTTGAGCGCACAGCCCCAATCCCTGAGTATATCTTCAATAATATTAGAAAAAAATAGAAGCCTCGTGGCGCAAGACGATCTACCGCGGAGGAGGAAAATTCAATGCCGTCATATTTTATGGACAGCTAGGCCTAGTTTGTGGGCATGGATCATATCTAAGGCTTGAACCAAGCTCCCTACAATAATTATGAATATTGCTCAACTCTTTCAACCACTTTTTGGGTAGACAGACAAGTATATACACTGAATCTTTAGCGAAAACATTATTACCTTTCTTACTTCGTTCTCGTGCGATAATAGAATCAATCTAAAATAAAATCAATAAAATTACGCCACAAGTTCAGAATCTGACGCATTTCTACACTGCCCACCAGTGGGTCCTTTAGTACTTCAATCGGTACGGTATATCGTATATCAAATGCGAAGGGTACCACGGTTGGGTCCCGCCTTTTCTTACTTCAAAGTGCAGTAGGCAGCTTCAACAATATACCTACAACCTCTTTCCATCGTAGCTCACGGCACACTCAGTGCTGCCAGCGGCCCTTCTCAGAAAAACCTAGCAAGCAGGTCAGAAATAACCAAGATCTGCCTCAAAAACCCAAGATTTGAAAAAATGTTATTTTATTCAAGCGAACAGTATAAACGAAGTAATAACTGATTTTTGTTTTTACACACACCTAATGAGAAATCACAATTTTTAGAATTTCTTTCATAAATGGAAACCGTATTAGTATCTTTTGCCTTTTTCAGCCTTGCAGAGTATTGCCTGTAAACGCCACCATCGCGTATGTCTTCTATGAATTCTGACTGAGGCTACCATGACATGCTCGTCTCGCCATATTTAAGGTGTGTTTAATTGTGCACCAAAATTTAGCCTTGGATGCTTGACTTCTGCAAAGCTTTAGGCAGAAGTACCTATTGACTTAGTCTCTTTAAATTGTGCTGCTAGAGTTAAAAACAAGATTACGTTGGGCAGACTCCATTTCATGGACTAATATCGAGTTGTTGGAAGTCGCAAGGTCTACCGTTTGCATATCAATGCCTGAAACTCAATTGAGAAGGCCGAACCCAACGCATTTAGATGAAATGGCCTATCGAACAAGTCAAGCTTCTATGGCTTACTTTTGGCGTCCAATTGAAGTTGCCTTTAGTACTTTGCTGCCTTGAGAGAATTTTCTCACCATAAAAATTTTTCTTGAATTATTTCTTGCTGTTTCACTGTATTAGCTTGGGGGAAAACTTTTTTAACGCAGGCAAAACAGCGTGGACGCACAGCGAAAGTTTTCAAAACTCAGATGAAATAAGATAATTTACTTGATTCAAACCTACTTTTTTGCTACATGAATTGTAGCAAAACTGGAATTATCACATTGTTTTCGATGCAGTGCAGGTCTTTCGTCAGTCTAAAACTCTTGCACGTGTCATAATGGGTATCGAGCATGCTGAAAGGCACCGGAATTTGAAATTATCTGGCTAAATTTCAAAGTCGTGAAGCGGGTAAACAGCTCGACGCTCGGCGAGTCACCTTGGATAATACATTTTGATTGGCTTCGTGCCTGTTCAGTACGTGTCACCAACAAAATAATGTATTTATCATTTTGTTGTGAATAAGAATTCAATATGAACAGTGAAAACTTATTTCTTCTCTTTAAAAACTTACTATTTATTGAGATGAACTTACTTACACGCGAGTCACATGCAAAAAACCAAGATTAAGCGTGTTTTGAACAGAAAAACCTAGAAACCAAGACAATGGCTGAAAAACCAAGATCTTGGTTTAAAAACCTAGCGCTGGCAGCACTGGGCACACAGAGTGTACCGAAAGTGCAGTTGATGTAAGCATTAAAAGATTCAGAGCAGTAAAGAACACGTCACAGCTCTGGTCATTTATAGCAACTGCTGGCTCTTCGGTATATAACACATCTGGGGCTTTAAAGAGGAAAACTGCTTGCCAGCCCACAAGCATCGCAAGACGACAGAATGGTCAGCCTAAAGGAAAAGCCACGCTAATGAGGGGTCGCATTATCAAGCGTAGAAGAAACTTGGGCGAAACATTGAATTAAACTTATCTAATGCTAAAATTCACTAATTAAATCATTATTTTATAACATTCTATCTACAAAATTGTTTTTGAATATGTTTATTTTCAAATATAAGTTGAGATTTAAATGTGTATCATTAATACCTGTTGATGCTCTCGTGGGACTTATGAAAACAAAGTGGTAAACACCTTACCTGTTATATAGTTATATGTTCCATATTACTGAGTTTTGTTGATATAGCGTTCAACCTCTTCCCATAGAAATTGCGCGTGTTAGGCTATCACTTTGAGTAGGTGGCAGATGAGTCAATTAAATTGAATTGAAATAAATTGAATAAATTGAGTCAGACTCAATTTTAATGCATACTGGGGGCATGGATTCGTAATATTATTCCCTAGACTAAATCACACTTATAAGAGGTTCAATGTTGTCTCTTGGCATGTCAAGAATTGGGCGGCACCCCAACATTCACATTCTTTTGACGATAACATCAGCTTACTTTAAAAACTTCCTACTTAATTGTAAGATGAGACATTACATCTTAATCTTACAATGAAATTGTTTAATAATATTGTAAGAGAGGAAATTTACGTTGTGGGATTCAGAAGGTTCGTTGCAATTATACACCTGCTTAGCGCAAGTTGGTATTCACAGGCAGCAGAATTATGTAACTCCTTTAGTAATACTCTGAAAATTTGATCCTGATAACCCACAAATCTATCAGATATAGAGTATTGTAATATTTTTACACGGAATCGGCATTATTCCCGGAGAGCATTTCTTCACTAAACGGCATTTTCCATGCAATTGTTTGGAATGAAATATTTTCCCTTCAAGTTTGGAAGTGGGGTAGCGCCCAGTTGCACTGCCATAACATCGAGAATAGCATGGTATGATTTCTGCCTAATATTCGAGTTATCCAAGTAAATAGCAGCAACTCCCTTGAACTTACATGAGGAAGGTTTTTAAATACACGCTCATCCCTCGCCACGGAATTAACATCTGAATACGAAAACTGTAATAACCATAATAATTGGTTTAATTAGTATGCACAGGAGTTTGATACTGGAAACTTAAATTAACGCTGCCTTGCAAAGTGGAGTTCGTTTCTCCCCAAGCGCCTACAGTGGATTGTTCCAATGTGTGCCGCTCCGGCCTGCTGAGCGA
>LQNS02277718.1:16302494-16314484 GCA_001587735.2 Parhyale hawaiensis
GTAGCACTGAAGATATCTGAAGCTTCCGTTGGCACTCTCATGCTTCTTGATTCGTAGTTTCTCCCCACAGATGATTTCGTTGCATGAGCTATTCTTCCCACTTTGATGCAATTGACAACAAAACCGACGAAACATAAGTTTTCAGGGGCAGTAGACAATTATTTCTTCTAGCTTACTGTTTTCCCCTGATGAAGGAGTTTTCTCTTCATAGGTCAAAATTTGAGCACCTCAAATGAAACAGATATTTGAGGTGGAAAGACGGTATCAACGGTATCCTTGCTATGGAGCAGACACATTGTATATACGCTGCTATTTTTTTTAAGTTTGGAGTAGGTATTCTACTCAAGATGTTACTTCTGCCTGTCTACATAGAAGACCTAAGGATGACAGCACGACAAAGGATCAATGAAGAAAAGAAGAAAATTAAGGAGCCAGTAAGAGAAGAGGAGATTCCGCACCGGCCTAGAGGCATAAGGCAAACGTATAGGTTATTGCGTGAATTCTTCACGCACGGGTCCACTAGTATTTCAATAATGTCGTCTCCAAGGAGCTTCTAATGAGCCTCCTTGCATACAGCCAGGCAGTTCTTCAATATTTTTGCAAGAAAATCGTGTCTGAATATTTATATCCCAGTGCTCATCCTGTTACTTTCATCATCAGATGGCATACAGGATACAAGTTTCCTATACATACTTCCATCCGCTCGGAGTTTCGTTGATGGTCAATGGCTATAAAAATTTGAGCTCAAGACTCCTACCTATACAGGCTGCGTCAGGCAATGCCGCCCTCTAATCGGATATGCCACTCAGCCAGTTGAAGGGGAAAGTTTACTCGGAACGCTCCCGTAGGGTAAATAGAGAGGGTGCGCTCCTCCCTATTAGAAACTCCTTGGTCGTCTCCCTCTATACTTACTCCAAGGTACTTTTGTGTGTCTGTACTTGGTGCAGTAGCTGAAGAGAACAGGATGAACTTAGTAAAAAAAAACGACAAAACATTTATATTAGAGAAAATATCATTTAATGGGTTCGTCATCTCGGTATCATATTTAGATCTATATGTGATTAGCGCAGAAATTTTCGGGAAGTCATCGTACTACTCTTCATCATTTTCGATCCTCCCACCTGATGAGCTGAGGTTACAGCGAAAAGAGTCGTTTGTAACAAACTTTCAACTAAATGTTTTGCCTCTCATCTATTTACATACAGTGCCTGGACATAAGTATTTTCACAAGTCTATTTTTCATGTATTTAAAAAAATTTCGGGACTGCTTTAGGATGATTAATAGAGGAAGTTTATATAACATATATAGAATAGAATATTTAAACAGAACAGTCAAATGTGCACTTATCACAAGAAAATTCAACACAAGCAAAAGTAATGAGGGACAAAAGTATTTGACCAAAATACAATTATGACATTAGTACTTGGTGGCGCGACCTTTATTGGCAATAACAGCATGGAGACGATTGCTATAGCTGGAAATTAACTTTTCACATTCACGTGATGGTATTTTTTCCATTCTCCCATGCAGATAACCTTCAATTCAGTAAGGTTTTTGGGATACCGTTTATGGACACCAGATTTAAAAAGACGCCACAAATTTTCTATTAGATTAAGGTCCGGTGATTGGCTAGGCCAAGGAAGAAATTTATTTTCTTCTTCTGAAACCATTCTTTCGTTAAATTCGCAGTATGCTTGAGGTCGTTGTCTAGTTGGAAGGTCCACCTGCGCCGTCCGTAGAATTTTTTGGCACTTGGAAGCATCTTCTTCTCTAATATCTCCCTGTACATGAAACTATTCATCCTGCCATCAATGATATGAAGATCCCCAACACCATGGGCAGTAAAGCAACCCCACACCATGATGCTGCCCCCTCCATGCTTCCAGGTGGGGATGGTGTTCTTGGGGTCATAGGCAGTACCACGTTTCCTCCATACATGCCGAGCTTCGTTTAGGCCAAAAAGTTCTATTTTAGTTTCGTCAGACCATATAACTCCTGCCCCCTTTGTCCAGGTGGTCTTTGGCAAATGTTAAGCGGGTCTTGACATGTTTTGCTGTAAGAAGAAGAGTTTGAGGAGTTCAGTACGGTTCAATTCCGTAACAATAATTTTCTTCCTGACATGCAGTCCCTGAGACGCCAGTTCACTCTGAAGGTCAGCACGAGTTGTCATGGGGTCATTAGTCACCTAACGTAGCATGTAGCGCCGAGGACGACCAATGATCTTACGCGGAGCTCCAGCTCTTGGCAGGTTGGAGACCGCCCCAGTCACTTGATGCTTGCGGACTATTGCTCCAACCATTGAAAAAGGAACATTGACACGTTCTGCTATTACTCTTTAAGTTAATCCCTCGCTACGAAGTTGAATTATCCGTTTACGAGTAGCTTCAGGGATTTCCTTAACTTTGGGCATTGTAGTGAGAGTGTGCGCGACTTCAACAAGGTCTAGAGAGGTAATGATTGCGCCGGCTGTGGTTTGTTTAAATTGCATTTATTTCCAGACGTTTTGTGAACGTTCTAGAATAATTTCCAAACGAATTTATTCAAATTATACTATTAAATATCAAAGATTCAACATCATATTTGTTTTGGTCAAATACTTTTGTCCCTCATTACTTTTACTTGTGTTAAATTTTTTTGTTATAAGAGCACATCTGACTGTTCATTTTAAATATTCAACAAACGTACTGGACATTTTCTCAAAAGTTACAGATATTAAAGATGAAGAAAAGGTTGTGGACCTTGAGTATCAAGACTTCCAAAATGCTTTTGATAAAGTCCCCCATCACCGGCTAATGAAAAAATTGGAAGCCCATGGCATTTAAGGGTGACTATTTACAATGGATCAAGGCATGGCTTACGAGTCGACAGCAACGAGTGAAGCTTGAAGGAGAGTCGAGCGACTGGACACGGGTTTCATCAGTTGTTCCACAAGGTAGCGTGCTTGGCCCACTTCTGTTCTCAATTTACATCAATGATCTAGATCTTAACATCCGTAGTAAAATCAGTAAATTTGCGGATGATACAAAACTATGTCATCCTACAGCGAAAAGAGCCGAGCTCTAACATGACCTTGACCACCTCATGGAATGGAGCGCAACGTGGCAGATGAACTTTAATGTTGACAAATACTCAGTAATGCACGTAGGGCTGTTGAACTCTTCCACCCCATTGAAAATGAATGGGACGAAATTGGCTACGGTCACTCAATAACGTGACGTAGGAATTACTATTACAAACAAACTACAACACAGTCGGCAAGTTGACAAGAGTGTGAAAATGGCAAGCAGAGTACTCGGATTCATCACCAGAAACTTCGAATACAAGTCCAAGGTAATCATCGTTCCTTTGTACAAGGCATTAATGAGGCCACACTTGGAATTTGCAGTTCAATTCTGGTCGCCACATCTCTGTAAAGATATCGATAACATGGAAAGAGTCCAACGCAGAGCAACGAAACTGATACCTCAGCTGAGAAACAAGTCGTATGAACGTCGCCTGAAAGACTGGGTTTGATCTCTCTTGAGCAAAGACGACTCAGGAGGCAACCAATAGAAACATTCAAGTACTTGAATGGCTTCAACCATGTATCTATAACGGGACTCTTTGAAAGAGACCCCAATGAACGCTTGCGAATCAACGGTCAAAACCTCAAGCATAAAGCTCGAAGAACAACCTTAAGTCAGCAGTTCATTCCCTATTTCATAGTCAATATTTGGAATAGACTCCCTTCCGACGTTGTTGGTGCGGAGTCGGTCAAACATTGGGAGAGACATCCTCCGCAGCTAAGAACTCCTCCTCCACGAGTCGCAAGCACTTAACGGCCAAAGTTTCCCAGGCCATTTTAAGCGGACTTCTTCTCACTTCCGCTCCATTTATATATTTAAGCTCCGCATATCAGCAGCCATCGATCATGGTTGCGGGCATTCATGACCGTCGCTTTGGCGTAGGTTCTTCTCCCCCTTTTTTTATTTCTCCCTTCTCTTTTTTCTTTCGTCTTCCATTTTTTCTCCTCTCATTTCTCCATTCCTCTACATCCTACTAACATAATGGCAATAGCTCATGGAAGGCCGGGGTGTAAGTCCCGGTGTCTCTTTGGGAATGGGCCTTTTAGTTCGTCTACTGCCGCCTATCTATTCTAATCTATATATATGTTATATAAACTTCCTGTATTAATTATCCTAAGCAGTCCCTAAATTTTTTAAACTGCATAAAAAATAGAATTGTGTAAATACTTATGTCTAGGCACTGTATATATATATTCGGTTCAACTACTGCACTATCTACAGACACACAGAAACACCGAAAGCGACAGTTCACAGCCTGTACGGGGTATAATAGGTGGTGCATCTGCATGGTAGACTCAATAATAATTATGAATCATACAGCTGGCGTGAACGCAACGTAAGACAGTTTCTCTCAAGCCTTCAATATACTACGAAGTTTTTTTTCAAAAATCATTTATGGCAGCACGCACAACATCCAAGGATATTTTCTCCCAGCATTTATTCAATTTTATCTTGAAAGCTTCAATACTTTGGCAAGGAGTACAGCAAATTTCACTCTCTAGGAGTTACCAGAAAGAATAATCAAGATCGTGAAGATTAGGTGATTCGTGGGTCCATTCGTCTATGCTAATCCAGGACAGACAGTTGTCTCCACACAGCTGATGCGTTACTCGAGCAGTGTGGCTTCTCGGCCCATCTTGTTAGAGAGTCCAGAATTCATCACCGCACGCAGAATTACACCACGGGGCCAGTGCACCTTCAAGAATGTCCCCAATGCAACGTTCTTTGTTAATCTTGACCCCTTGATGGACAAAAACAAGTGGAAATTTGCCTGAGAATTCCTTCTGAGATCGAGTAGCAATGAAGAATGGCCTCCTTCATCGCTTGATCTTAACGCTCTTGATTATTCTTTGTGGTGTTTCCTGGAGAGTGAAATCTGCTCTACTCCTTGCCAAAATACTGAAGCTTTCAAGATACAATTGAACAAAAGCTGGGACTAAATATCCTTAGATGTTGTGCGTGCTGCCGTAGATGATTTCTCAAAAGACTTCATAATGTAGTGTAGGCTTGAGAGACACATTTTAAATAATACTTATACCATATTGTTTTTTCAGTATTAGCTAATCATTTTCTGTAATTGGACTACTAAATATATTTTTTTGGTGGGATAAATCTGAGTTTTATTTTGTAACAGGATTTATGCCCCACCCTGTGAATACAGTACTTGACTAGTTTACGTCGGCACATTCACAAGGCGCCGAAATATATCTTTATTGGCTACACGTAGGAGTCCAGTAGGCTTCTACTTAAATTTCGATCAAAGTGAATTACAGTATAGGGGAGCAGTAGCAGTATAGGGGACACCAATGCAAATTTGTTGTTCCTTCTCCATTTGCAGCTGACCACAAATACTAGCAGAGGTACAGTCAGCGGCTGGTTTAACACAGCGCCCAGTAAAGTTATTCTTAAAACTTTGGTGGTCATCAGACTGCAACTCGTACTCAACTGGCATTAAGAAGAATGTTGAAGTCTTACGATTCTGCACTTAATTAAAGTAATGGTCTTACTTACGCTAAGCGATGCGACGTTTCACTAAACATAGTTCAGATGTCCTAAGCCGCCGTTAAAGCTTTTAATTACATCCTCGAAAGCGTTCCAGAAGTGACGAGGAACTGGAACAACTCCTTGGCAGGGGCGAGTCATGCGAGTGAGCAAGAAAAAATGGGAGCAAAATTGTGCCACTTTTACAGTTCACGCGGCCAGAGCTCTAACTGTAGGAAAGAAAGAAAACGGACAGGTATTTCGAACCTTCTCTTCGCAAGAGGAAGGAATAATAACCACTCTTTGGGAAGAACTGGGAAGTGCCTAGTATGTAAAATTGCTTGCTTCATTGGATGCTAAGCAGACGGAAATGTCAAGAACTCCACTAGGGTATGCAGATATCATTTAATCTTCTGCCAAACCGGAAGTCAGGTAAACATTGAAATATTATTAGTGACTTACCCAATTGGTTTGGACTTTATCTAGCAGAGATTTGGGCACTCTTCAACTGCAGAAGACTTTATATGAAAATTTCTGGAAGGAAATACATTAAACATAAATGAGTAAACAGCAGCCAGATATCTGAAACGTACAAGTGGCACCGACTTGCGAAATACGAGTCCCGATCAGAGACTGCAGCGACGCAGTGGCAGTAAATAGTCAGTTAGCTTCACCGTATGAGAGCAAAGCTGGTAAAGAAATCGCTCGAAGCGCAACTAGCAACGAAGCTGTCCTAATCAGATATGCTCGTCTGCATCACCGCTAATTATCTTCACCACTGTATAGGCGCTTGAAAGATAAAAATTACCTTCAAGTTCAAAATTTCATAGCATCATACATATTCAAAATATAACACTAGAACACTCTGAGAGCGCATATCTCCGCCATGTGAGGCAACAGTAGCAAAAAATTCAAATTGGCTCTGAAACCATAATTTTCTTTGTATAAACTCCAAAATCTAATCATTTGTGTCTTTTGATACTAATAACAGCTTGTGCAATTTTCTTGAAGATCCGTTCATAACGTTTTGAGTTATACTGTTAACAAACGTAATGACATACATGAGTCAAACAACATACAAACGAACAAACCGAACTGCACTAATATTCAATCATTTATGTCTTGTAACATTACTAACAACCTCTATAAATTTCATAAAGATCAATTCATTATATTTTCGAGTTATTGTGCTAACAAGCATAAAATTAAAAACATAGACAAACGAACGAACGAACAAACGGATCATTACTAAAATTTGGTCATTTGCTCTTTGTTATATAACTAACAACTCGTGTTAATTTCATCAAAATCCATCCATAACTTTTTGAGTTATGGCATTGAGAAAAATGAGGCAGACAAACAAACAAACGGATGGACATATCTTAACCAAAAGTTAATAATCTATTTCTCCTAATATACCTAACAATCCCTGTAAATTTTATCCAAATCGGTTCATAACTTTTTGAGTTATCTTGGTGACAGGCAGACAGACAATCACGACGAAAACATAACATACCTCCTTGGCGGAGGTAATCAAGTGCAGTTCAAGCCGTGACAACGGGAGGGGGGTACACGCAAATCCAAAAGAGAAGCCGTTATAAAAGGCTGACGCCTTGTAGCCTTTAAGCCAGCTATGGATTTTTGCCAGGTTTCCTTCAATAAAATTTAACATGAACCTTATTTAAAGTACGACTGTTTAAAAAGACATTCTTTAATGAAGGGCTCATAAAAAATGAGGAAAAAAATTTAAGAGCACTTAGTGTATTTACAACAGCGTTCTGATAACGCGTTTAGTGTGAATGCAATACATTATACCGGGTGTTGCCAAAAAAAAAACTCTGCCAAACTTTCACGAGTGCTAGGGACACTCAAACACTTTTTCACGATTATCAAAAATTCCAAAACTTGTTCGTTTCCGAGATATTGACATGTGTAATTTGTAACAAAACCTTACTTAAAACTGCAACTAAATGGAGGCCTACCTACATGCAACTCCAGTGGCAAATAAACAGTAGAGTGGAAACTGAAAGAATATTGCGTAAAGAAATGTAATACATTAATTTTACAACCAATGACATTAGTGCTAACTGTTCAAAATGTCCACCATTTACTTCAGTGCAGGCGTGACACCTCCTCTGAAAGGACTGTTGAACACGAGATAACATTTGTCGATCTTCAGCGATGTTGCCTGCTGCGACCGCGATCCCGGCAACAAGATCAAATTCTGACTGCAGTGGAGTGCCGTACACCAAAGTTTTCATGTGGCCCCAGACAAGGAAATCCAGTGGATTGAGGTCGGGAGATCGAGCGTTCCATGTTACTGGACCACTTCGCCGGTCCGGTAAAGTAATTTGTAAACACAGTGTTGCCATAACGTAGGCAACTGCTGCATTGCCAGATTCAAAGGTATCACTAGGATTAACGACGGTAAAGACTTATTTACTATTTGTAAAATTACCTTAAACGTTACACATGTCAATATCTCGGAAATGACCAAGTTTTGGAATTTTTGGTATTCGTGAAAAAGTGTTTGTTCTGAGTGTCCCTATCACCTGTGAAAGTTTGGCAGAGTTTTTTTTTTTTTGCAACACCCGGTATAGTACGTAAAACAATATAAATACAAAGGACAATCTGGTTACTTTCAGAAGCAACCGTAATTGTGATAAGAAGACTGAGACCTCTATTTTAAGGAGCAAGATTAAGGATCGGAAAGTTTCACAGCCAATCGATGCGGGTCAATGCTTGGACCACGAATCAACAGAAGGCACCTGCCTGAAATCCCAGACAAACCAAGCTTCGGAGGCTCAACTTCGACGCCCACTCGAAGATGCCCATGGTCAACCAAACAAACGGACAAGCGGATAGATCAACGTTAAACTTTGGTCATTAATTTATGCGTTTTAAGAGCGAGTTCACACGTCACACATCGCAACGCGTTCGATCACGAAAATGAACGCGAGCTGTGCGTCAAGTTTTTCTGTCTTTGTCCAGCCGTAGAAGTACGTATTCAAAAAAATGACGCCGCGTATTCAGTTATGATAGAGTTTCTTTAAATTTTTCGCTTATATTTCGAGTCGGTTTGAAGTCACGTTTGTACTTCATAATCTCATAGCCTGATTTTGATAGGAACAGTTTATTTTCAAAATATTTATAGCCTGATAAAGCGATATGAGAAAAATCAGCACAGAGCGATCGGTCGGGCTTTCATATCAAAGATGGCGTCTGTGTTCTTACAACATTTTCAGTTTATCTAGTTTTCTTTTGTTAAACGAGAGTACAGTGATTTTCAATAATGGGACGATAAAAAAGCATTTTAATCGACTTGCTTAGGATTTGAAAACGCTATAGAGGACAAATTCAATATTTAAAGGTTCTGTTTACTGAGCTTCAATGACGTAACTGTTCGTGTTTTAAAAAAGGACATGCTTCATTTCTCAGCCCCCCCGCCTTTGCTGTAGCAGCTTCCATCAAATCAATGCGCCATGTCCATCAATCTCACTGAACGCGTTACGATGGGGGACGTGTGAACACGGCTTTAGTAACATTTCTAACAATAACTTCGCAAAAAAATGGTCATTCACTCATCGTAACATTTCATAGAGATACGTGCAAAGCTATTTGAGCTATGTTACCAATAATGCCGAGTAGACAGACAAATGGTTGAACGGATCCTCAGTAAAAGTTAATGCCTAACTATCGCAACAAGTTACAGGAAGATTCATACATAACTTTTTGAGTTAAGCCCGGTGCCCACTTGACCTCTTTCTTCGGCGGTAGCAGCCAAGAGGCAACTCCACTAATACGTTCACTTTGTCGTGGCACGGTTTCAGCTTGCGCAAAACTTGACTGTAAAAAACTTCTTGAAAATCTCAGCCGCTAGAGCAATTGTTGCAAAACAGCCGGTGTCAATGGAGAACTTTCAACTGCCGCTCCTAATTATAAGCAGATTAAATCTATAAAGATTGTTACTTTAAGAATTAGAACAAGCTGTTCATACACGTCATGCTGAAGTCACGGCCACGACTACGTCGTCGGATTAGAAATAACATTGCTAAGTGGGCACCGGACTTCATTGAAGAGACAGAGACAAATAGACCTGACAAAAGCCTAGCCTCTATGAAGGAGGAATAATAACTAAGCGGATAAATGCACCTCCATCGGTCTTTCATTTACAGAAGCTTAATTATTTTTTGGAGTGATAATATTTACGCGATAAATTGCCTCCGCGTGGTGTAGTTTCTGTTGGTCACCCAAGCCGATACTGATATAGGGTGATATTATTACCTCTGCCAAGGAAGCCATGTTCTGTCCAGTTTGTTTATCTGTCTGTTTTATGCCGGTCTGTCACCTTGGCAACTCAGAGGATTACGTGTTAGGTACGCTAAGAGGAACAGATGATTAACTTTGGTGATGATCGGCTCAACCGTGTTTTGTTTTATTATGGGGAGCATAACTCAAAAAATTATTGACGGATCTTTATGAAATTTCTAGGGATTTTTGGGGCTAATACTCAAAGCAAATAACCAATGTTTTTGTGTATCTCTTTCTCCTTTTGTTTGTTATTATGGCTGTCAGTAACATACAGTATTTCAAAAAATCATGAATGGACCTTCATGAAATTTGTGGGAATTGTTAGAAATGTTAAGAGACACGGGTGACCAAACTTTGATGATCCTTTGTCTGCTAGGGTATTTGAATCAAGTGTGTGAAAATGTTTTTCAGAACATAACTCATACTATCAAGAGGCACAATTGACCAAATTTTGGCGACGATATAAGGTAGATGCCAGTTTCAGGACTTATTTGAATTTTTTGTCTCATTGCCTTGCTTAGCGAAGGTATGCGCTTCTAACAGTGCTCTTGTTGTTGACTCATAATACTGTATACTCGCAGCTTCTGAGTTCCGACTTCCCTAAATGCTATCCCTCCACACGATTACATACCACCACGACGGTGAGACCTGATCCAAGGGACTATTACAGACTATCACTGCTTTCATGCATGTACCCGAGTCACTAGTGCCACATGGGTCTTAAGGACACGGTCATATGCAAACGAGGGATCAAGCAGAGCAAGGACACCCCCACGGTACTTAGAAAACCACTCGTTGAGCCATTCGTGGATGACTTGAACGAGTGCAGAGTTCTACGGTTGACTACTGAGTCTGATTCCTCGACAATTTTATTTCATGCCCTTAATAACAACTGTAATAACGGACGGGTTTTGTACTCAACGGACTTCAATGTAAAGAAAGGGATATGGTGCAACCGGCGTACGAGTGTTACTCTCAGCTATTTAATAGAGAGGTACAGAGAAATGCAATCATTGTCTCTTACTGATGAAAACCAACAAAAGCAAGGAACTCTCCTCCAATGGGCGAGTTTACCAAACTATACGGAGTACACGACTAACAGGCTGAGCCGGCAAATCGATTTGACTGAACTGTTTAGCCGCTGCTGCCCAACGTGGACCAACGTGACAAAGTGACGGCACTACCCTGCGCCGAGACTCCTGCCAGCAGCCGAGTAATGTATTTGATGAAGTACACTTGAAGAAACAAGCTGCAGCATTAATGCCAGTTGAACCTTTTTAATGCTGAATGTAGCATTATTGTAACTATTGCTCATAAAAATTGGAATTAGGATTTAGCCAGAAAAATAGCATTATAGAATATCGGCAGCGTTGGCATTTCTTATGTTCTGCTTGCCATTGTATTGGTATAAAAATTCGGATATAATTTGCTTCTTATTGGACCAGAAACCAAAAATCCTACCGTTCACGTTTATTGAAACTTCCTACTGAACTACTCCAGGTTAGCGCTAGTTGCGAATGTTTAAATAATATATTGCTAATCCACCTCCTCGATCATTACGCAAAAACCACCTAATTTCTTTTCTAAAAACGGGATACTTATTGTGGCGACAGATACATGCAGTGGTAAAAAATAACACTGAAGCATACACAAATTTGAAAAAGAAAGAAAAATTCAATGCTCAATTTCTTGCACAGCCTGAACAAGTTTTCCAGCATCAATGCAAAAATCTATTACTCCAATGCTCTTGAACCGTAATCGTTGGGCTTAATGGAAGAAATGATGGCACCAAAGTAAAACGAAGAAAATGAATCTACAAAAAGTTTTCCTATGCGCTTTCAAATAAATACAAAAATACAGAAGAGAGAACAGCAACTGCAAAGACATTGAACAAAAATTGAAAATTAAAATCAACCACTCAACACAATAAGCTCATCACCAGTTTAAAAAGCTGCTGATGAAAACGTGCTGTCGAAGTCCTTGTAGTGTAATGAAACTTCATTGAGATTGACTTGAAAAGGTAACATTGTAAATCAAGTAAATATTACCCTAGTATTGTTTTCTGTTCGTATACACACTTTCAGCATTTGTTCAAGCAGAATCTAGCAATGAAAGGTAATTCAGCTTAGCCA
>LQNS02277718.1:16321040-16333890 GCA_001587735.2 Parhyale hawaiensis
GAGTTGTCCGGGGGTCTGAGTTGTCCGAGGGTCTGAGTTGTCCAGGAGTCTGAGTTGTCCGGGAGTCTGAGTTGTCCGGGGGTCTGAGTTGTCCGGGGGTCTGAGTTGTCCGGGGGTCTGAGTTGTCCGGGAGTCTGAGTTGGGCAGGGGCCTGAGTTGTCTGGGGTTCTGAGTTGTCTGGGGGTCTGAGTTGTCTGGGGGTCTGAGTTGTCTGGAAGTCTGAGTTGTCTGGGGTTCTGAGTTGTCTGGAAGTCTGAGTTGTCTGGAAGTCTGAGTTGTCTGGGGGTCTGAGTTGTCTGGGGGTCTGAATTGTCTGGGGGTCTGAGTTGTCTGGGGGTCTGAGTTGTCTGGAAGTCTGAGTTGTCTGGGGTCTGAGTTGTCTGGGGGTCTGAGTGGGGCAGGGGTCTGAGTGGGGCAGGGGTCTGAGTGGGGCAGGGGTCTGTGTGGGGCAGGGGTCTGAGTTGTCCAGGGGTCCGAATTGACCTGTAACCGAATTAAATACCAAACGCATTCTCTCTAATTATCGTGACGACACTTGAGACAGCAACATATATCCATATAACTTTTACTACTGTATGCTTTTCATCTGAATAAACTCGTTTCGATAAAAACTGGCCTCTAGAATAGAGGTATCTGGCAATTTTATCGAGGGAGGTGCAGGGATGTGTAACAGAGAAAGCAGGTAAGGGCACCCAGTCATAATACGCACTTTGCGCCGGGTGACGAGGTGCTGCGCACAGCTATTGGCACAAACGCCACCGCGTGTGGGGGCAAATTTTCTCGCCTTCATTTTTGATGGCCAGCTTACTCTAGTTTAGGCATCTTCTACATCTAAGTCAACCCACCTGGTTCCTTTTAAAATATTATGAGCATTGCTCCTTTCTGAGTTAGCTGACATTACCGAGGTTGGAGCGGGTCTCGGATTCCTTGGCCAAAACATTATATCGTGGAATCTATACCGCACCTCAGAGGGAAATTTTTCGAGTAAAACGCATCTTTTTGTGCGGTAAGCCTCATTATGGCTCATGCCTCTGATTTCTCGTAATCCTTGAGCACGTTTGGGATTTACTCTTCGTGTGTCCAAACCTTGGTTTTCTCCTCCGTTAGCACCAGGTCAATGGCGAGTGCTACGCCCTCCAATAAGATGCACGCAACTTCCTCATGAGATCATTGTTGTTATTAGTGGCCTTCTTGGTAGCGGTTGAACAGAGACAGCTTGTCCTTGGGCAGCGCATGCACAGAAGTGTCAGTGTAATCAGAGGCAGTCAGAAGCAGCTTCTTACGGGCACAGTGGTGCTTCTGCCTGTGTCTCAGTGTGGCTAAGTTGAATTACCTTTCATTGCTAGATTCTGCTTGAACAAATGCTGAAAGTGTGTATACGAACAGAAAACAATACTAGGGTAATATTTACTTGATTTACAATGTTACCTTTTCAAGTCAATCTCAATGAAGTTTTATTACACTACAAGGACTTCGGCAGCACGTTTTCATCAGCAGCTTTTTAAAGGGCTGATAAGCTTATTGTGTTAAGTGATTGATTGTAATTTTCAATTTTTGTTCAGTGTCTTAGCAGTTGCTGTTCTCTCTTCTGTATTTTTGTATTTATTTAAAAGCGCATAGGAAAACTTTGTGTAGATTCATTTTCTTCGTTTTACTTTGGTGCCATCATTTCCTCCATTAAGCCCAACGATTACGGTTCAAGAACATTGGAGTAATAGATTTTTGCATTGTTCAGGCTGTGCAAGAAATTGAGGAGCATTGAATTTTTCTTTCTTTTTCAAATTTGTGTATGCTTCAGTGTTATTTTTTACCACCGCACATATCTGTCGCCACAATAAGTATCCCGACTGTTTTTAGAAAAGAAATTAGGTGGTTTTTGCGTAATGATCGAGGAGGTGGATTCTACAATTCTGTACTAAATAACCTGGTAGCAATATATTATTTAAACATTCGCAACTAGCGCTAACCTGGAGTAGTTCAGTAGGAAGTTTCTATAGACGTGAACGGTAGGATTTTTGGTTTCTGGTCCAATAAGAAGCAAATTATATCCGAATTTTTATACCAATACAATGGCAAGCAGAACATAAGAAATGCCAACGCTGCCGATATTCTATTAATGCTATTTTTCCGGCTAAATCCTAATTCCAATTTTGATGAGCAATAGTTATAATAATGCTACATTCAGCATTAAAAAGGTTCAACTGGCATTAGTGCTGCAGCTTGTTTCTTCAAGTGTACTTCATCAAATACATTACTCGGCTGCTGGCAGGAGTCTCGGCGCAGGGTAGTGCTGTCACTTTGTCACGTGGGTCGACGTTGGGCAGCCGCGGCTAAACAGTTCAGTCAAATCGATTTGCCGGCCCAGCCCGTTAGTCGTGTACCCAGTATAGTTTGGTGAACTCGCCCATTGGAGGAGAGTTACTTGCTTGTGTTGGTTTTCATAGTAAGAGACAATGATTGCATTTCTCTGTACCTCTCTATAAAATCTCTGAGAACAACACTCGTACGCCGGTTGCACCAAATCCCTTTCCTTACATTGAAGTCCGTTGAGTACAAAACTCGTCCGTTAATACAGTTGGTATTTAGGGCCTGAAATAAACTGTCGGGGAATCAGACTCAGTAATCAACCATAGAGCTCTGTACTCGTTCAAGTCATCCACGAATGACCCAACGAGTGGTTTTCTAAGCACCGTGAAGGTGTCCTTGCTCTGCTTGATCCCTCGTCCTACGTTTGGATATGACCGTGTCCTTGGGATCCATGTTGCACTAGTGACTCGGGCACATGCATGGAAGCAGTGATAGTCTGTAATTGTCCCTTGGTTCAGGTCTCACCGTCTTGGTGGTATGTAATCGTGTGAAGGGATAACAGTTAGGGATGTCGGAACTTCATAGGCTGCGATTATACAGTATTATGAGTCAACAAGAGCACTCTAGAAGCGCATACCTCCGCTAAGCTAGGCAATGAGACCAAAAATTTATATAAGTCTTGAAAATGGCATTTACCATATATCGTCGCTAAAATTTGGTCAATTGTGCCTCTTGGTAGTATGAGTTATGTTCTGAAAAACATTTTCACACACTTGATTCAAATACCCTAGCAGACAAACTGATCGCCAAAGTTTGGTCACCTGTGTCTCTTAACATTTGTAACAATTCCCACAAATTTCATGAAGGTCCGTTCATGATTTTTTTAATTATGTTACTGACAGCCATAGTAACAAACTAACGGAGAAAGAGATATGTACATAAAAATATTGGTTATTTGCTCTTAGTATTAGCCCCCAAAATCCCTAGAAATTTCATAAAGGTCCGTTGATAATTTTTTGAGTTATGCTCCCCAAAATAAAACAAAATACAGTTGAACCGATCTTTACCAAAAGTTAATCATCTGTTCCTCTTAGCGTACCTAACCCGTAATCCTTTGAGTTGCCAAGGTGACAGACCGGCAAAAAGACACAGACAGACAAACAAACTAACTCGACAGAACATAGCTTCCTTGGTAGAGGTAATAATATCACCGTATGTCAGTAAATGCTTGGCTGACGTGTTACTAGGTTACTACCAATAGAAACTACACCACGCGGAGGCTAGTGATCGCGTAAATATTATCACACCAAAAAATAATTAGGCTTCTGTAAACGGAAGACCGATGTAGGTGCATTTATCCGCTTAGTTATTATTTCCTCCTTCATAGAGGTTAGGCTTTTGTAAGGCCTATTTGTCTCTCTGTCACTTCAATGAAATTCGGTGTCCACTTAGCAACGCTATTTCTAATCCGACGACGTAGTCGTGGCAGTTACTTCAGCGTGACGTCTATGAACAGCTTGTTCTAGCTCTCAACTTCAGCGTGACGTCTATGAACAGCTTGTTCTAACTCTCAAAATAGCAATCTTTGTGGATTTAACCTGCTTATGAATAGGGGCGACAGTTGAAAGTTCTACATTGGCATCAGCTGTTTTGCAACAGTTGCAGTAGCGGCTGACATTTTCAAGATGTTTTTTACAGTCAAGTTTTGCGCAAGCTGAAGCCGTGCCACGACAATGTAAACGGATTAGTTGAGTTGCCTCTTGGCTGCTACCGCCGACGAAAGACGTCAAGTGGGCACCGGGCTTAACTCAAAAAGTTTTGTATGAATCTTCATGTCACTTGTTGAGATAGGTATATTAAAAAGAACAGATTATTAACTTTTACTGAGGATCCGTTCAACCATTTGTTTGTCTACTCGTTATTATTGGTAACATAGCTGAAATAGCTTTGCGCATATTTCTATGAAATGTTACGATGAGTAAATGACCATTTTTTTTGCGATGTTCTGTTAGCTCCTTTGTCAATTTGCCTCCATGTTTATCATATTTATCAATAATACAAGCCAAAAAGATATGAGCGGATATTCATGAATCTTGCAGCAATTGTTGGAAATGTTACTATGGCCGTGTTCAGACGTCCCCCATCGTAACGCGTTCAGTCAAACTGATGGACACGGCGCGTTGATTTGATGGAAGCAGCTCAGCTGCAGCTGCAGCAAACGCGGGGGACTGAAGGATGAAGCATGATTTTTTTTTTTAAACACGCTGTGTCATTGAAGTTCAGTAAACAGAACCTATAAATATTGAATTAATCCTCTATAGCGTTTTCAAATCATAGAGAAGTCGACAAAAATGTTTTTTATCATCTTTTCATTGATCAGAATTCCTATACTCCCGTTTAACAGAAGAAAACTAGATAACTGAAAATGTTGTAAGAACACGGACGCCATCTTTAATTTGAAAGCCCGACCGATTGCTCGGTGCTGATTTCTTTTCTATCGTTTTATCAGGCTATAAGTATGTTGAAAATAGGCTGTTCCTATCAAAATCAGGCTATAAGGTTATGGAGTACGAATGTGACTTCAAACAGACTCGAAATATGAGCAAAAAAATCTAAAGAAACACTATCATAACTGAACGCGCGCCGTCATTTCTTTGAATAGACAGTTCTACGGCTGGACAAAGATAGAAAAAGTTGACGCACAGCTCGCGTTCATTTTCGTGATTGAACGCGTTACGATGTGTGACGTGTGAACTCGCCCTTAAAACGCATAAATTAACTAGAGCACTCTGAGAGCGCATACCTCCGCCATCTGAGGCAACGGTAGCAAAAAATTCAAATTGGTTCTAAAACCATAACTGTGTGTGTATCAACTACAAAATCTAATCATTTGTGCCTTTTTATATTAATAACAGCTTGTTCAACTTTCTTGAAGATCCGTTCATTGCTTTTTGAGTTATAGTGTTAACAAACGTTATGACAAACATAAGTCAAACATACAATGAACAAACCTATCTGCACCTAATTTTGATCATTTATGTGTTTTAACATAACTAACAACCCCTATAAATTTCATAAAGATCCATTCATTTTTTTTTTTTAGTTATTGTGCTAATAAGCATAAAATTAAAAACAGTGACAAACGAACGAACGAATGGATCATTACCAAAATTTGATCATATACTCTATGTTATATACCTAATAAGTCATGTTACTTTCATCAAAATCCATTCATAACTTTTTGAGTTATGGCATCGAGAAAAATGAAGCAAACAAACAAACAAACGGATGGACATATCTTCAGCAAAAGTTAATCATCTGTTCCTCCTAACATACCTAACAATTCCTGTAAATTTCATTCAAATCGGTTCATAACTTTTTGAGTTATCTTGGTGACAGACAAACACGACGAAAACATGACCTCCTTGGCGGAGGTAATGACCAAAGTTTGACGTTAATCTATCCGCTTGTCCGTTTTTGTGGTTGACCATGTTTGTATTCGAGTGTGCGCCGAAGTTGAGCCTTGAAAGCTTGATTTGTCTGGAATTTCAGGCAGGTGCCCTGACTTCGACCTGTTGATTTGTGGTCCAAGCATTGACCCTCATCGATTGGGTGTGAAACTTCCCGAACCTTAATCTTGCTCCCTAAAATCGAGTTCTCAGCCTTCTTAATGCAATTCCGGTTGCTTCTAAAAGTTATCAGATTGTCCTTTGTATTTTTTTTCTGTTTTACCATACGATATGCAATATTACATTCACACTAAACGCGTCATGAGAACGCTTCTATAAATACAGTAAGTGCTCTTAAATTTTTATGAGTCCTTCATTAAAGAATATATTATTTAAATACTGTAGTTGTACTTTAAATAAGATTTCTGTGAAATTTTCTTGAAGGAAACCTGAAAAAAATCCATAGATGGCTTAAAGGCTACAAGGCGTCAGCCTCCTATAACAGCTTCTCTCTTGAACTTGCTTGTACCCTTAACCCGCCCCCCCTCCCCGTTATAACGGCGTGAACTGCACTTTATGTTAAATTTTGAATAAGCGTGATGCAGTGAAGTTTTGAACTGAAGGCGATTTTTATCTTTCAAGCGCCTATATAGTTCCGTATATAATTACCGGTGATGCGGACGAGCATATCTGATTGGGACAGCTTCGTTGCTAGTTGCGTTTCGAGCGTTGCGAGAGATTTCTTTAGCAGCTTTGCTCTCACACGGTGAAATTAACTGAATATTTAATGCCACTACGTCGTTGCAGTCTCTGATCGGAACTCGTATTTAGCAAGAACATACACTCGTACGTTTCAGATATCTGGCAACAGTTGACTCATTCATGTTTAATGCGTTTCCTTCCAGAAATTTTCATATAAACTCTTTTGCAGTTGAAGAGTGCCCAAATCTCTGCTACATAAAATCCAAACCAATTGGGTAAGTCACTAGAAATATTTCAATATTTACCTGACTCTCGGTTTGCCAGTAGACTAAATGATATCTGCATACCATAGTGGAGTTCTTGACATTTCTGTCTGCTCAGCATCCAATGAAGCAAACAGTTTTACATACGGTACTAGGCACTTCCAGTAGTTTCCTAGGAGTGGTTATTATTCCTGCCTCTTGCGAAGAGAAGGTGCAACATACCTGTCCGCTTTCTTTCTTTCCTACAGTTACAGCTCTGGCCGCGTGAACTGTAAAAGTGGCACAATTTTGCTCCCAGTTCTACTGGCTCACTCGCATGACTCGCCCCCGCCAAGGAGTTGTTCCCGTTCCTCATCACTTCCGGAACGCTCTCGAGGATGTAAATCAGAGCTTTAACGGCGGCTTAGGACATCTGAACTCTGTTTAGTAAAACTCCGCATCGCTTGACGTAAGTAAGACCATTACTTGAAGTGCAGAATCGTAACACTTCCACATTCTTTTTGTTGCCAGTTCAGTTAGAGTCGCAGTCTGATGACGACCAAAATTTGCAGAATAAATTTACTGGGCGCTGTGTCAAACCAGCCGCTGACTGTACCTCTGCTAGTATTTGTGGTCAGCTGCAAATGGAGAAGGAACCACAAATTGGCATTGGTGTCCCTGGTCCTCGTTCACGGTGAAGTGTATTGGGGTGGTATACTCTGTGGAACTAAACTGAAAATCAAAGAGTGCCGTTTAGTTACTTGGCTTGGTATGGCACTTTGGGTTCCATTTACAAAATAGTTGAATCTAGCTAATACAAATTGCATGGACACTTGCAGTGAACATTTTGAGTAACGAAATTCTTTGGTTACTGCAACCTCATGGACTTCCGTGACATCTAAGTAGTTCACAAGTGTACATTTGCCTTATCACAGTAAATGATAACAGAAGTGATGCTAGTAAATAAGAGTTTATTAGAATCTACGAAATGTCACTTTTAAACCGTGCAGTAAAGACTAACTTGTATTCATTTATATATTATGTATTTGTTTTTTAATTATTTATCTTTCGCTGCATTATCTGTCACGCTCTAAGAAAACATATCGACCATAATCAAGTTGCGTTGGAAACTGTGGCCATTCTGCCCTTCTCTGTTGAGAATTGATACACGAAACACAAAGCAGGTTGCAAATGAAGGAAAAAGTATGGTAATCTTACATACGAATGCATATTTTGCTTTGAAATCCAAGTTTGAAGATATCTACTATTTACTTTCCAGTCTCATCTATCCTGATTTAAACACTCTTCTGACATCCAAACTTCGACTGCTCTGAGTTCACACTCGAATTAAGCTTATGTTTAGCAATGCTAAGAGTAAGATATTCATCGTAGTACAGCCAGCGAGCGAAGAACCCGAGGCGGCTTTCGCTCAACTGCTATTTTTGCCGATTTGATTGCTTCCGTTTACGAATTTCTTTTTCCACAACAGCAATCAAAAATTTTGACTTATCTGAGGTCATGGCGTATCAGTGATAGGAGGCTCAAAAAAGATGTTGCTTCACAACAGGAAATGTAATGGAAAAAACTTACTGGCACGAAATTTTTTACTGTATATGAAGAAAGTAAGAAGAGGGATACATGAGAGTGTTAAACGAAGTTGCACTTATTTTCGTTGTTCGGATTTCAGCGGTCGCAAAGCAATATAAGTGCGTTTGGGTAATGAGATTGTCAAGCTTTTGCCATCATCCACAACCTGGTTTATTTATCTTTTGTTAGTTTTCATTAGAGTGTGGAAGTTGTCTAAAGTCTCCAACCAGGCATAATTTTCCCCTGTCTGTTTCCAAGTGTGCCAGAGAACCAATAGATAAATAAATACTATACGCAATGGTCACTGTTAGGCGTTTTATTCCGGGATCGAAACCATTCGGTTATAGCAATTTTGGAGTTCCAGTAACGCGGAAAAGATTTTTTTTAAGTCAATATTTTTGATCACGGAAATGAATAGACAAAAAAATCCAAGGCTGCAGTCGCGTAATCAATTCTAATATAATGAAATACGGCGTTTGCAGACTACAATCCAGGGGTCGGGGAACAACCTTTATGCGGTCGACGAACTCATGTGCCATCGCCTCAGCACACGGGGCTGCTGTAAGCTATAAAAGGCTGCAGCGTAGAGAGGCCATGTCAGGTATTACAGCTCTGACCATTGCTTCCACAGGTCATAGGTTAGCCAAATGTAGCTCAGACCTCATTCCCACAGGTCGTAGGGAGCGTTTTAAACGTTCAGGTTGTGCCGCAATGATTTTAATGAATAATTACTTGTGGTTTTCAGCTTGTAGAAAAGATTTTGAGAGAAACAAGTATATAATGAAGAAAATTGTAATTGTCTTGGTGCGTTTGGTCAAATCGGGCGTGTTGTGTTAGATGATGCATGTTATGTGTAAACAAGACCTGATACGGTTAAATCAAGTTCGAATATGGATTAGACAAAGAGAGTTTGCCTCAGATGAGGTACGTCGCGTTGGAGTTAAGCAAATCATTGAGTGCCAGGCTAAATTAATTGGTATTTAACCAAGCAAATTTCATTTCAAACTGATGGTTTCATCGAGTCTACAATTTTTGCTCAAACTAGAATGACGTGGGGGTAGCCTCTCGGGGACGATGCTCTCACTCTTGATGTTACCAAAAACCAAATAGAGTTGAAACAATGTCGTGGGCCCTCAATCTCGCGACGCGCAATCTTGCGGTTTCTCTACTACACATTTATCTATAGTATAAACACACACGGTCAGAAAAAGTACAAGTACAGCTTGAATGACAGTGAGAGACTTGCCCATGGATTTAGAGTGACTACCTGTATAGAGTTGCAACGAGCAGAACCTATACATGTTAAATGTAGGGGAGGAGAAGCATGAGCATGATGATGAAACGGCATGCATAATTGTATAGATGTACATCTAGAGATGTGGATTGATGCATATTGTCCATTTGAGAGATAAAGCAAGAATGACAGGCAAGAAAGAAGAGATAGAGAGGGAGAGAAATTGCTTTGGCGGTATCGCTTTGATGAGATTTGCACAAGTCTGCGGAACGTTTTCATTGAATGAATGAAAGCATTTGAGATTGAGTTTGTGATTGGAGAATTATCGCATTTCTGCCAGTGATTGTCAACGTCAGGATCCTTCTCTGTATCGGACCTTTATAAGTATCCACTGAGTCGACAAATATATGGATAGTAGTATGCTGAGTATCCATTATCCACAAAGACAACCTGTTACAGAATACCACGACGTCTGACGTAACAGCACGAAGATGCAAAGGTGACCAGAGTATAGTTACACCCACCCGTGCAAGTGGAGTTACCTGGTACCCTTATACATATATCCAGAGAATAGAATAAATATTTCCTGCGTACGCATTGCTGTCACTACGTACCATGTCGTCACATTAGCCGACGTCATATTCCTGCTAAAATTAAATTGAATTAATAACTGGCTCACGATTAAAGTTTCGGAATTTTTGGCCTTGCATTTTTCTTTCCACGATCGAAAATGTTAACTTGAAAACCAAAATTCTTTCCCGCGGTTCTGGAGCGCTAAATTTGCGATAACGGGAGCATCTCGATTGCAGAATAAAACTCCCGGCAGTGTCTGATACCGTTTGTTTATTGATTGCTGGGATGTCCTTTCGTTTGCCGAAAAGGGACCAATGTTTCACGGCATTTAAAATGTTTTTGAAGACTACTCAAGTAGTTTAGTAGCAGATATAGCATAGATACCTACAGAGTTTTGCTTCCTTCTCAGAGTTAAGTTGGAATGGATATCTTCTGCAATAATTGACGAGAGAATAAAATAATTGCTATATAGCCTGATCAAGAACAGCGAAGAAATGGTGGGGATATAACATAGGATTGTGCTAAAGATCATTCTCTGTAAATCTCATTCGTACTACATTGATTATATCGAGCGGCTATGTCATCAGCGCTTGGCATGACTAACTGTATACCACAATGGGGCTGACTCCCAAATATCTCCATTGATAGTATCCACACCCATCTGATTGAAGCTTAGAGTGGGGTGTCATATCAATGGCGACGCTGCAAATGCGCTCAGTTATGCTGATGCCATTGGTCCTTGTTTCTCCCATTCCAGTGGGGTACAAAACTGGTCCTAATTTGCACAGCGAAGCTAGCAAACTGTGTATTAAATATAATACTGTTAAAACTATTTTATGTACATTAAACTTTAGAGAAATAACCTGCCCTTCGATTAAGTCACTCGACTGATTGGTGGTCAATTTCAATTATGAGGACAGCTTCTCTTACCTGGGTCATAAAATCACTAATGATTTCCATGATAACCAGGCTATAGAGGAAGAAACGCGAAAGCTCCTCGCAATGGGCAACATACTGATCAGAAAGTTTGGTCACTGCTCGAAAGAGTGTCAAATGCCAATTGTTGCGGAGCTACTGCTATCCCCTATACTGTAATTCACTTTGATCGAAATTTAAGTAGAAATCTACTGGACTCCTACGTGTAGCCAATAATGACATATTTCGGCGCCTTGTGAATGTGCCGACGTCAACTAGTCAAGAAGTGTATGTACAGGGTGGGGCATAAATCCTGTTACAAAATAAAACTCAGATTTATCCCAGCAAAAAAATATATTTAGTAGTTCCATTGCAGAAAATGATTAGCAAATACTGAAAAAACAATACGGTATAAGTATTATTCAAAATGTTCCTCTCAAGCCTTCACTAAACTATGAAGTCTTTTGAGAATCATCTACGGCAGCACGCACAACATCTAAGGATATTTTCTCCCAGCTTTTGTTCAGTTGTATCTTGATAGCTTCAGTGTTTTGGAAAGGCGTAGAGCAGATTTCACTCTCCAGTAATCACCACAAAGAATAATCAAGAGCGTTAAGATCAGGCAATGAAGGAGGTCATTCTTCATTGCTACTCTCAGAGGGAATTCTCAGAGAAATTTCCACTTGTTTTTGTCCATCAAGGGGTCAAGATTAACAAAGAACGTTGCATTGAGGACACTGTCGAATACGCACTGGCCCCATGGTGTAATTCTGCGTGCGGTGATGAATTCTGGACTCTGTAACAAGATGGGGCGACAAGCCACATTGCTCGAGTAACATATCAGCTTAGTGGAGACAACTGTCTGTCCTGGATTAGCAAAGACGAATGGACTCCCAAGTCACCTAATCTTCACGATCTTGATTATTTTTTGTGGTATCTCCTGGAGAGTGAAATTTGCTCTACTCCTTGCCAAAGTATTGAAGCTTTCAAGATAAAATTGAACAAATGCTGGGAGAAAATATCCTTAGATGTTGTGCGTGCTGCCATAGATGATTTCTGAAAAAACTTCGTAGTATAGTGAAGGCTTGAGAGAAACTTTTTTTGAGAAACATTTTGAGACAAACATTTGAGAAACGTAAGACAGTTCAAAATCAAAATTTCAATTACAAACTGCAGTTTGAAATTGAAGTTTTGATTTTAAACTGTCTTACGTTGCGTTCACGCCAGCTGTAGGATCCATAATTATTATGGAGTCTACCATGCAGATGTACCACCTCTTATACTGTACAGGCTGTGAACTGTCGCTTTCGGTGTTTCTGTATGTTTGTACATAGTGCAGTAGTTGAACCGAATATATATATGTACGTTTGGTTAAAAACAACGCCATATCTATGGTTAATGATGGGTTTATTGAGTCGTTCAAGTTGACGTATCATGTTGATAGCGGCTTGGTCTTCTGTGAGGTGGATGAGTTGTGCGAAGTTGAGATTGAGGTTTTGGTCAAAACTGGTGCGACGCGTTTCGACCATATCGCTTGGTCATCTTCAGGCAGTTTGCAGTTGAGGTGTTCAACAGTTTTGAGGAGCTGGTAGAGACTGATTCCGAAGCGGAAGTTACCTCTATATGTAAACTAGAGGAGTGGTGTGGAGGCCAAACACGTGATGCTGATTGACTGTATTGACTGGCCTGTGGCCAACAGTGGCGCAGAATGGAGCTAGGTCCGAGCGGTTTCTTTGTGCAGTTTGAGGTTCCTACAGGAACCGGTGTACTGGCTATTGATGGTTGGTTTGCGGGTTTTGATGAAGAGCGATTCCATAATTTGCAGTCTGAGGTAATCAGTG
>LQNS02277718.1:16336127-16351932 GCA_001587735.2 Parhyale hawaiensis
ACTGATTACCTCAGACTGCAAATTATGGAATCGCTCTTCATCAAAACCCGCAAACCAACCATCAATAGCCAGTACACCGGTTCCTGTAGGAACCTCAAACTGCACAAAGAAACCGCTCGGACCTAGCTCCATTCTGCGCCACTGTTGGTTACAGGCCAGTCAATACAGTCAATCAGCATCACGTGTTTGGCCTCCACACCGTTCCTTTAGTTTACATATAGAGGTAACTTCCGCTTTGGAATCAGTCTCTAGTCTCTACCAGCTCCTCAAAACTGCTGCACCTCAACTGCAAACTGCCTGAAGTTGACCAAGCGATATGGTCGAAACGCGTCGCACCAGTTTGGACCAAAACCTCAATCTCAACTTCGCACAACTCATCCCCCTCACAGAAGACCAAGCCGCTATCAACATGATACGTCAACTTGAACGACTCAATAAACGCAGCATTAACCATAGATATGACGTTGTTTTTAACCAAACTTCTATAAAAGAAGGGCTGCTCCAAAATATTCTGATATATATGTAAATAGAAGAGAAGCAAAACATTTAGTTGAAAGTTTGTTACAAACGACGCATTCCGCTGTAACCCAGCTCATCAGGTGGGAGGATCGAAGATGATGAAGAATATTTCGATGACATCTCGAAAATTTCGGCGGTAATCACATATAGATCTGAATATGATACCGAGATGAGGAATGCATTGAATGATATTTTCTCTGATATAAATGTTTCGTCGTTTTTTAGACTAAGTTCATCCTGTTCATTTCAGCTACTGCACTAAGTACAGACACACAAAAGTACTTCGGAGTAAGTATAGAGGGAGACGACCAAGGAGGTTCTAATAGGGAGGGGCGCACCCTCTCTATTTACCCTACGGGAGCGTTCCGAGTAAACTTTCCCCTTCAACTGGCTGATTGGCATATCCAATCGGAGAGCGGCATTGCCTGACGCAGCCTATATAGGAAGGAGTCCTGAGCTCAAATTTTTATAGCCATTAACCATCGACGAAATTCCGAGCGGATGGAAGTATGTAAATGAAACTTGTATCCTGTATACCATCTGATGATGAAAATAACAGGGTGAGCACTGGGATATAAATCTTCAGAAACGATTGTCTTGCAAAAATATTGAAGAACTACCTGGCTGTATCTTCCTTAATTATATGTGCTGACCACTGCCACTTCAGCCTTTTCAAGGACTCCAAATGCCAGCTTCGATCACATGACAAAGCCATGTGTTTATTCGCCCTCTCATTAGAAGCTGCTTGGAGAAGCTTGATAGATTGCTGGCTGATTTGCTCGCTGGCTGGCTGGAATTGGCGGCGTAGATGCAAGCTGAGATTTCTTTTAGCTAGCTATACAGCAGTAGACTCGTGCTCTTCTTCATTTGCATTAGCTGCAAATACCGTTCACGTGAGAAAACCTCAGATTTTCAGTTCTCGGTGCGCTGGAGCTAAATGGCCTTCGGTATCCAGAATACAACGCTCCATATATATTCATCCTTTTTTGATTCCTGAACGATAATAGTTTGTAAGCAGGTGCCGCCACCTTACTCGTGCGTGTCCAAAAGGCTGCTGATAGGGTGCAGGCCAGGCCATTGGTTCTTTTATATCTAAAGTGTCTTGGAGAACAGAACTCACCGCGACACCGCGGCAGAAGGCTGCCACGAGAATGCCAGCGCGAATCCCTTTTTGGTCCCACTGCCGAGGACTTATGTCGTCTTCCTGTATACCTACTCCGAGAGAAGTACCGAAAGCGACAGTTTACAACCTGCACGGTTTTCAATAGGTGACACATATCTGTATGATAGCCTCCATAAAAGTTACGAATCCTACAGCTGGCGTAAATATAATGAACTACATACAGTCCAAAATTCGAATCGGAAGTGCAGACCGCAAATAAAGATTTTTCGTAACGTTGAAGTTCGGCAGGAACATACACTGCTTGTCGAAAAGGAGATGCGATGCATCCTCACGGTAGAACTTGAGTAGATTGAAATTTCTAGTTGAAGTCTTCTCATAATTACCATGAGTGTAGAGTTTAGATGCGATGGTCGGTATCTCAAGATGTTAGTAGTTCTTTTATATTTACTAGTGCACCAAACGTAACCCTTGTGTTGAATAAGTCATGAAAATATGTATTTGAAAACATCTTACCATCCCATTGAACACTTCCACAATACTTCTACATTCACCAAGCTCACCAAGTCCACCAAGCCCACAAAGTCCACCAACTTCACCAAAGAAAATTCAGATTTCAAAAGCCGGAAAAAAATTTTGGGTACCGTGCAATCTTTTTCTTCAGTATTAGATAGGGGAAAAAATAAGACTTCGGACAGACGGACGGACTGACAGACAGACAGCTCTCTTATTATAGTATAGATTATTATCATCTGGGGTGCAGCCCCTTATTGTTACATTCGTAAACTAGAAGTGTTGCAAAATAATATACTAAGGCGAATACTTCGAGTTAAACGAGATCGAAATAATTTACCGTTAATGAATCGTAGTGATATGTACCGCAATTTACATATGTTGCAACTTCAAGATGTGTATAACTATTCGCTTCTTACGTTTTTCCGATCGCTCATACATACATAATCATCCTCTTGTCTTTCAACATTATTACGGATCACTCATACCTCATCAAAACTACGAGATGAGACGCTTCATTCTTAATATTCCAAATGTTCGCGTTGATGTAGAGAAACGTTCAACTATTTTCCAAACCGTATCACTTGTTAATCGGATTCCAACACACCTATTAGATCCTATGTCTAATGACGCCTTTAAAAAGTGGTATAAGGATTATGTTATGCAATTGTATTAGTCTAATTACTACTTGTTACCCAAAAAAGTTCTACAACTTTTCTATGGGTTATGCAAATATATTACTGTGCGTAATTGTACTCAGAAAGTTTTTCATTATTGTAATGTGTCATAAACCTATCAAACCTAAACCTATCAAGTTCTGCTGTTAGGATGCATCGGTTTTCGCTTCTCCTGTTCGACAAGCATTGTATGTTCCTGCCGATCTTCAACGTTACGAGAAATATTTATTTGCAGTCTGTACTTTCAAATCGAATTTTGGACTATAGCTCATTATGTTTACACCAGCTGTATGACTCTTACTATGCATTATAGAGGCTACCATACAGATATGTGCCGCCTATTGAAAGCCGTGCAGGTTGTAAACTGTCGCTTTAGGTACTTCTGTGTGTCTGCTTAGTGCAGTAGCTGAAGTGAACAGGATGGACTTAGTCTAAAATGCGACTAAACATTTGTAAGAGAGAAAATGTCATTTAATGCTTTCGTCATATCAGTATCATATTTACATCTACATGTGATTACCGCCGAAATTTTCAAGATGTCATCGAAATATTTTTCATCATCTTCGATCCTCCCACCTGATGAGCTGAGGTTACAGCGAAAAGCGTCGTGGGTAATAAAATTTCAACTAAATGTTATTCTTCCCATTTATTTCTTCAACATTTACGCCATCTACAACCAGAATATATGTAAATATATATATATATATTTGTCTGTTCACCCTAAAAGTGGTTGAAGAAGTTAAGCAATCTTCATAATATTTTGCAGGGAGTCTGGTTGGTTGCTCTCGATGTGACCCATGCCAAAAAACTATGATTAGCTGGCCATAAAAAATAACGGCGATGAAATTTGCTGACACCACGGATGATAATCTTACGCCGCCAGGCGTTCTAGTTTAGTTATGCCGTTGTTGATCCAATTTTTCCTGTAAGATGCTTGCCAAGCTAATAAAATGCTAGGCACAAAATGACTCCTTCTCCATTTTTAAAATCTATTTTTGCAGCTGTTTTTTTCCACCTCTTACCATTTTGAGCCTTCACTCACTCAAGTTCTTTTAGTTGAAATTTCACAATCTTTGGTAAAAACTTTAGACTACGCAGCTCTTCAATCATCTACGGGAAATGAAGATCCTTGATTCATCTAATTACTTTTTTTTTACAGGTTCCTAGAGGTGCACAGTGACTCCATGGAGTCCCACCTTCCTCCCGTCTACTGAAGAATCATTGTTTTGTACCATCGCAGTTGCTTTCAGCGGTTGCTCACCAAGTTTAATGGATAATTCACACATATATAATCAGATCTGAGCTGCTTATCTCCTCTCTGCAGATCCTCTCAAGATAAGACAATTACTTCTGGTACCATAAATTACAACAGTAGAATATCGCTGCTATTGGAGGAGTCCACGGATTATTCCACTGGTGACTCGAAAATTCATGATAGCACTTGATGTAAAATAAAATGGTTCTACTCACTATAGAGTAAGCTTGCTCTTCTTTTAAGTTAACCCCGTGCATAGGCCCTCTCTGAGTAATAATTGTCCCTAAAACAATTAGATATCAACCAGTCACAATGCCGCCAGCTCCCAATTCTTTGCGTAGTTCAATGGCGCCAGGATTCGGCTTGTCACTGCAGAAATGCTGGAAATCGGTTTACAATATTCTACGCAAACAGCGAGTGCAGCGAATATATGTCTTGATCATTGTAAGCATAACCCTACTATTGGACAACATGCTCAATATGGTTGTTGTTCCAATTATTCCTGACTACCTAATGGATCTTGGAGCTTGGCTTACGCCTGTTGAAAGACTTGCCTACCATGAGACAAGAAATTGTACAAATTCAGTCGGGAATTATACAATTAATGTTACGAATGTAAGATGTTATTTAATTTCCCAACTACCTGCGTATGACGGAGAAGAACCAGATATTGGATTGCTGATTGCTTCAAAAGCGCTAGTTCAGCTGATGGTGGCTCCATTCACGGGTATGATAACAGACAGAGTTGGCTACGATAAACCACTCACCTTTGGGCTAATGGTCATGATTCTGTCCACAGCTATCTTCGCAACTGCCCAATCCTATTGGCTATTCTTTTTGGCTAGAGGCCTCCAAGGAGTGGGGTCCGCGTTTGTTAACACATCTGCTCTCGCCATGATTGCAGGCACTTACAGCGAAGAGCCGGAGAGAACCAAGATTTTCGGTATCGCTCTCGCCTTCATATCATTTGGCTACCTCGTAGCACCGCCCTTTGGAGGTGCTTTGTACCACTTTGCAGGGTACCAGGCACTGTTCATTGTTCTTGCATCGGTTTTGCTTTTAGTTGATGTATTACTGCTGATTGTGATGCGACCAATTAACGATCAGAAGAAAGAGCGAAATGTCGAACATCAACATGGCACACCGATATGGCGACTCCTCGCTGATCCTTACATCCTCTGCTGCGCAGGAGCTCTTGTGATGTCAAAGATTTCTCTCGCATTCCTGGAACCGACAATAAGCCTATGGATGGGGGACAATATGGCTGTTGCAAACTGGAAGATAAGTATGATTTGGTTTCCTCCGTTTTTCCTGCAAGTCGCAGGTATCGTGGTGACAGTCAAGCTTATCGCTATGTATCCGAATTTCCAGTGGCTAGTCACGGCTGTGGGACTGGCTACAGAGGGAATCAGTTGCATGCTTCTGCCATTTTCTACAGAGTACTGGACGGTTATTATCCTGATTTGTTCCATCTGCTTTGGCATTGCACTGATCGATGCAGCTCTACTTCCACTGCTGGGACAGTTAGTAGACACGCGTTACGTGAGCGTCTATGGATCCGTTTATGCTATTGCTGGCATTTCTTACTCGGTGGCATATGCCTTTGGCCCCATGATTGCTGGTTCAGTTGTCAGCAGCTATGATTTTGCTACTCTCAATATGATCATTCCTTTCACAAACTTGCTGTACTCTCCGCTCGTACTCTTACTGAAAAATGTCCATGAGTTCAAAGCATCTGAAGACGAGCCGTGTATCAAAATTGATGACACACCTGGTGGTGAAGCGAAGAGGTATACAAAGCAAGACGGCCAGTAAGTCTCTGAAGGTTAGAACCACTTGAGTTTTGCAAAATTTTGTAGTAGATATTACAGAGTGGAAAACCGCTCCACCTACACGAACTGCGATTTATTGCAACTCGCTGACGCTGCAGCTGGAGGGGCCAATGGCCAGGTGTTTATCTGAACAGCACAGGAATCCTCGCAGCCTCAGCAGGAGAATTTCCAATACAGTCAATGGCATCGAAAATTCACTCATTTGCACAAGAAAGAGAACAAATGAGCAGTTGTTTGAGTAACGTTATTCCTTACTTATTTTTCCTAAGCTGTCACCAAGAACCAGAGCCTGGCACGATGGCCATCGACGATTATATGATGGCGATAGTGTGTAGATCTTCGCCATCGAAAGACTACGATGTTACTATGGAACATCGGCGATGGTGTTATGAGGAAGAAATGGGGTCATTCCTCGCTGATGTTAACATGAGGTTAAAATTTGAAAATTCCTGATAATTCACAAAAAGTAGCTTTTATATATACAAAATTAAGGCTGAAAACTGCATTTTAAAAATCTGAAAAGAAAACACAAAATATTAAACCAAATTTTTGTTACTCTGTCAAAGACGAACAATTTTGTAAAAACCTTGATACAGCCAATAAAATGCAACAGCTTCAACTCATGGTTTTCCATAGTACTAAGTAAACATGTTGCTTTAAAACTATGTTATATAGCGATTGCACTTTGATGCCCATTATAAATCTTTAATAGTCAGTTGAAATAATTATTATCGTGGTAAGTCGTATATATTGCATGTTCATTGTTCACATATGAAAACTTTATTGTTAAAATGCGTTAGAAGACCCTAGGACTACAAAAAGATTGCTAAATTGCTTCATATTATTATTGGTAAGAAATTCGATGTAACGATCGTCTGGGCGCTTCTTTGGCTTCTGAGCAAAAATGGTAATTGCACCTAACAAAACCTATACACATTTGGATAGCCTAATCCTTCATCTATAACTCCCATATAAAGTATTCAGATATGTATTTTTACTTTCAGAGAGTTTTGCATTTTTTGTAGCATGCATCTGTGTTACAGTCGTCACGGCCACTTTAAAAGTAAATAGCTAAAACAACAATAATCACAGAAAGTTGGGGATGGTTCCATTAGCATTATCAGACACTGGTGCTATTATGGTAAGAACCATATCAGGCTAACCATGCAACTTTTGAAGTTATAAGCTGAAGTTTGGCAAGAAGTATGCTCCGAATGTAACGATCGTGGCGGTGGAAGGACCCAATGGTCCGATGAAATGATTGAACATGCCATCGGCGATGGCATACGATGGGCATTGTCATCGGTTGTACTTCCGATGCCGATAAAATAATGAAATAGGGCTAAAACTGCAGAAAAACAGCCTTACGAGTTTGAAACATTCATTATTTTAGTAACATTAAAACAAAGAGGAGATTACAAAGTTTATTTTAATACATTTTCCCGACCTAACTACCGATGTCAATTAATAACCTGGGCCTTACATTTCGCACCTTTCATCAGCTAGGAATCGTATTACTGGTTTGAAACTCGCACACAGGCCGAGGTTATANAAATGTGTTAATGCGATGGTCCATCGCCGATTTTCACGCCCTACGATGGCCATCGCCGACGGTTATTTTATCGTAGGCCATCGCCGATAAAAATTGGCGATATTTGGTTCCGATGCCGATGGAGCGATGGTATTGCCATCGTAACATAATCGGAGATGTCGACCTCTGCCAAGAACACAATGTGTGTCGAAGCTTGGCATCGCACCGTTTGGCCTCTTCATCAGCTAGCTATTCTGCATCGGTGGGTGCTGCAATCCAATCTTTAGCTTGTGATATGTCAGTAGTGAGCCTGTGTTTTTTTTAGGACTTATATTAAACTTATGTTAAGTCATAGTGCTATACTCATTGTTCACAGTTACGCTTCTCCGCAGTGGATGTATTGAAATTTACTTCTCTTAATGTCAATTAATACTTCTTATATTAGATTGTGAAGTGAAAGTCGGAACTAAGAGGATGTGTGAAGCAAACTGTTGTTGTAAATGATTTGTAAGCTATACACGGCGAGCTTAACAACGCTTAAGAAATCATTAATTGAAGTGAAATATCGAACTAAAGTAATAACATTAGTACGCACCATATGCACCGTTTATGGTATTTAGTAGTAGATTTTTGTTTTTAAAGCTTGTTTCTAACTTTAAATAAATTGTATTTCTAATAGCGTTTTTCTTGCTTGCACGTCCCTATGGGGTTTGTACACACTCGTTCAGTGGTACCTTGACTTAGCAATTCATTCAGTTCCAGAAACCGAGCTCGCAACTCATTTGCTACTCTATTTCCAGACTTTTAGCTCAAATAATTACTTGATATCAATCTGGAGATCACTTGCAGCTCATATTTTAGCTTGAAATGTAAAGCAAGAAATCGACACGGCCATAAGTCGTTACCAGAGGTGCATCTACAGTAAAGAGGTAAATCATACAAATGAATTTTCTTGTTCACGTGTAATAATTAGGGCATTATGGAATTCAACTTGATGTAAAGGTACGAACACTATACAAAGCATCCGACATGTTTTGATCGGACCTGTCTCTCATTTTCAAACCACAACAGAACCAAACAGGTTTACCAAACCAATCGCTATGGAACTGTTGACGGGTTCTTTTTTACCACACCTCGTATTTCTTGACATTATTCAATTGCCAGGGAGATTTAACGAGGAACCAGTGACGGTCGTGCCGCTGCAGGTCACGCTAATCTACAGATCATCAACTCGGTTTGTTTTCCAAAAAGACAAACGGCACTCGAAGTAAATGTTATTGAAGGAAATTGAACATATATCCAGTAATTTATTCATCTCCGAGTGCAATAAATGAACTTAAACGCATTCTCCGATATACATGTACTTAGTTTTTGTTTGCCTTGACTGTATTGGCACACAATCTTTGCACTGGTGCATATGAACGAAGGAAGGTGATTCATATGTGTTTAAAAAAAAAAACAGAATGTTTAGCAGTGTTAAACTTGATAACTGTCTCTTGATGAGGTATCGCTTTACAGCACACGATCACGGTATGCGCAGTAGCTTCTGGAGGATATTTTCCAATAAACCTGGAAAATAGTATGTTATTGTTCCTCCACTGGGTGGAGGTTTCTTTGTTGCCTCATGCTCACTCGCTGAAATGGGACAAAAACCGTTTTAATTTTAGGCTTTTTTCCCAAAAAAATTTCCTCTGACATGAGTAACTGTATTTTACAGTCAAAAAAATAACTTCATTCCAGTCTTAATAACTACTAAAAATCAACAAAATCAAGCAAAACTTTCGGACTGGCGGTGAAAAAGTTACTAAGTTTTACAGCAGAGAAACAACGGTCTTATTTCAAAATGAAAAAACTTGAGGCTGCATATTAACATATATTGTACTTGATGAAGAATTAAGTCATTCTACATCCAGCGTGCCGTATATCTGCAGGCAAATAGGTACCACAAGATCTTGAAAGAGCGTGTCCATATTGATGCTACTGCAGTGTGCAGATGGGCTCCGGTCAGTTGAAGGGCTCCACGGGCCCTCCTTTTTCACTCCAGTCCAAGTACGACCCGAAGTAGAGCCTGGAAGTAAAAAGCAACAATTTAAATCGATACTACAGATTGATATGGAGCTCCACGGCATTGTCTAGTAGCTGTGATATGCTGAACTTTACCTCATGGATGCACTGACATCCAGTGAAGTTGACTGAATATATTACCGTAAAGCTAGTTCGTCTTTCACGGGGCCGAACAATAAGTTCAAGTAAAATTGTCATCATATCCACGTAATATTTTACTGTTGATTTTACAGCACTAGTACATTATAGCAGTTGTACGATTAGCTAATTACTACGTTTTGAGCAAAGCACCTCACCAACACCTAATTTAATATTAAATAGGTTCACAACGTCCAGGATGACAATTCACGCTAGATCCGTGCAAGGCTCACAGGTTGCCAGCAACGAGTACAGCTCCAAAGAGTGCCAACCCAAGCACAATTTAAGGCTGCCGCGGGGCCGCCCAGTAGTTAAATTGAGGTTTTAGCTTCTGCGGAGGCCTTGATTTTTGATAAAGAATTGATTACAAAGGAGAGCCCATTGTTGTTTAGCATTTACATCAACGATCTTGATGTTAACCTTCTGAATTAGTAAAGACGGTGATTTGCTGATAATATTACATTCTGTCATCGCGACTTCCACTATAGCGATTGGAAGAAACTTCAGCAGGAGCTCAATCGCCTCATGGATATAAGCCTTTCCTAATTCAAAGCATTAGTTCGTCTTTACTTGAAAATTGCTGTTAATTCTGGTCACTGCATCCCGCCAAAGGCATTGATAAAATGGAAAGTATTAAATTAAAGTAACAAAATTGATACCAGCTTCGTAACAAACTGTGCGTGGGTCGTTTTTAGGACCTTGGACTCATCTCCCTAGAGTAACGACGACAAAACTGGGAATTTACCAATAGAAACGTTCAAGTACTTGAATGTTTCAACGACGTCCCAACAACGGAACTCTTCGACAGAAAGAAAATAATCCCTTCGGAACCCATGGGCAGAATCTCAAGGAGGGCGATGAGTCTTGCTCTCATAGTGAACGCTTGAAAAAAGTTTCTTCAGACGGTGGCGGAGGACAGACGGTGAACGGGTTTAAAAATCTTTGCGACACTTATTTAATTGTGGCAAAACTTCGGACCCCTTTCCCGTAGCTTTTTATTCAACCGCTAACTACTCCAGTTTTTAGAGGCAGCTTCGTTTTTTCCTCCATAGCACAATTTAATTTAAGGCGATGTCTGAACAAGAGAACTGATGTGCTGCAGTCGTTAACGCAGCCGGTACACTTCTTACGCGCGGTAAGGTTTCGCAATCTGTAATACGCGCTCATTATAGACATCCAGCAAGTACAGTCCGTTAAATTAAAAAAAAATGGCTACCTGCTGTCGTTGAAAACAGATACATTCTTCGTTCAGTTGAAGCTGCAGTTAGTTTTTCTTGTAGTCAAATGAGACCCAAGGATGATGAAACTTGACTGGTTGGCGCAAGCGAAGGGTCCAAGCTCTCGTACACTCCGAGTAATATGCTTGTGACGTCACAAGATGCTTGTACGTTGATAAGTAGCTATTTTACATTGCTTCTTCATCATTCCGTTTATCCCTCCAGAGTGTCGTACATGTCGTACAATCTTTATAGTGCCGTAGCACAAAAATACGTATCAAAGCATCTACGAACTTTTTCAGCTTTCTGAAGGACAAAATATTGAAAGCGTTGGCTCAAAGCTTGTAAAAGAGCAGATGAATTTAGCCTGGCAAATGCCTGCATGTGTCAGAAGCACTTTTGGGGTTAAGTTTATCGTCTTTATAATGCAATCAATCAGGTGAGTTTTATCGAGAGTAATATGGCGTTCTGAACATGGAATCATATGGTTAGAAACCTTCATGTTTTCGATTTATTTTTGTCTTCTACCGATGACCTGCTTTCCTCTGTGATGTCAAACCGCTGTAACAAAACGTGATTCAGATGCGTATGATTAAACGCCGAGAAAGAATAACTTTTTAACAAGATCTGTTTAGAAAACATGAAATGACCTGAGAAACAAAATTCTTTCCTTCCGGCGAAGTAACATTAAAGTAGAAGTCTATACATAATACATAGAAGCCATACAATAGCTCGGTAAAATTAGAAAAAATGATACATCAGCTGCTATACGCTGCGCGCGTTACAGCGATATAACAGCAGTGTCGTTTCCGACTCGCGTTAACCAACTTGTAAAAAACAATACTAAATAAATAAAATAATTACCTAACCAACTCCCCACACCTAACTGTCTTACGGAACGATGTTGTTGGAACTGGTGAATTTGATATATCCATAATTTTTTTCACTCATGCTGTAGTTTCTTACGTTAGGAGCGGAGGACTGGATCTGTTAACGACGGTATAACTTAGGTCGACATTTTACAAGCAAACAGTCCGACCGAGTGCTTGTCTGTTACCATCCCTCAGGGGACATAGGATGGGCCATATACCATAGGGTTAGGTTCGCCCATCCTATGTTACGGGGCTCAGCAACCCCAGGGGGCTCGTGTAAGTTACCTCAGTCATAAGCTAGGCCTTCAGGACGTCTGTCTTTCGTGACCACTTTGCTTCCTTCCCGATTTCATACTCCCTCTTGCTCATGTTTTATTCTGTTCTTACTCTTCTTTCCCGACTTGCTATTCCCATGCGCGTTGATCCTGTGTGGGAACACCTTCGTGTATGGGTCCCCGTTTCCATCAGCATGCTATACGTCCCTTGCTCTTTATTCTGTGACATCGTTTCGATCGGAAGCAGAGGCTTAAACTTTTTGACTATAACTAACTTGCCTGTTACCAAAAAACAAAGCAAATAATTATTAAATATAACAACACATTTGGTCAATAGTATTACATTGATCATTGCCTTTTCTAAACTAACTGTGGTATCTGAATTATGGTAAACAATTGTAAGTCTTCGACTATACTACGTCATCGGCCAACTGAGTCCAAGGTACGTCTAGGACGTAACGGCAGTGCGTCAACCTGTTCCGTCTCATCATCCTTGCATGAGACCCACAGTACTGAGTAGAAACGAAAACGAGGAAATTAGAGCTGGTTCAAGGTATCTGCGACTGTTGAAGTGACTTTGCAATATTCTACCAGGAATTTCATATAGGTTTACTTTCATGTCAAGGAAACTTACAGTGCGAAAGCATAGTGAATCTTTTTACTTGGAATACGTGCATAGGCGAACGTATATCGCGTACGATCAGCACAGCATCTACCAGCATGTCATATTGGTTCCGATTTTCTGTCAAGTTTACGATATTGTGCAGGTCTTCGCATTGCAGCAATATCCTAGAGCAGACGAAACCTGCTGCCCGACTCCTCTGTGAGAATTGGTCTCTCTTTCCCTATCCGTTGCCACTGATCCAATCTAATCTTCTACTTGAAGTGTATCTGTGACTTGACATTATCTTATCAAACTATGATCTCAGTGGACGGCTTGTCCTATTTATAGTACTATTTCGAGGCAAGGACAGTGATACAGTCGATTATGGTCAGAAAACGATGCCTTTGCTGCACGTAGACGTGCGCTGTAAATTTGCGTGAACAGTCTGACTGCCCCCCCCCCCATCGTGCATGAAATACTATGGAAGAAATGTTAACTAATCTCTACTGTAGTTTAACTTATTTTAGGCTAATGATTATAAGGCTGCCTTCTTTTATTCGAAGATGGGAATGCAGAGCAGATGGCTGAACACGAAATAGTCTCCCCAGTTAAGAAAAAATAATCGTAATTGTAGGACACTCTTCTAATGAATGGCACTTGAAGCATGCAGCACGTTATTTATAGGATATTTTACAAATACACGAGGACGTTCAAAATAATTAAAAATTACAATTGTTTTGTAGACCTATGCGATCATTCGACGAGCGGACGTCAGGCACACTCGCGGATATTCGTAAAATAGCAGCCAATAGCGTAACTTCTATAATGACAACGTTAATTATACAGCACACGCTAGAGACACGGTACCTGTGCCCCGCGTATCCGAGTTTCTGCAGCGTCTCCTGGGCGACGCCGACCCGTCGGCCCGACCTGCAGTACCACACCAGGGGCTTCTTACTTCCTGATTCGCTGGGTGATGACGGTTTCTCAAACCCGTATTTGGTCTGGAAGTCCTGCTTTGACAGCGCCAGCGCTTCTTCTAGTTCTTGCACTGTGAATAGTTGAGTGGCAAGCATGAGTACAAACTGATTTGTGGATAATTTACCCAGGCAACTGATGAACGAATCACGAAATGTATCTTAGTGATATATTTTCATCAACATCAGTCATAAGTTTTTCTGAAAATTTCCATCGACGATGCATCGTGGTATAAGTCGATGATCCAGGTGGCTCATAACATATCATTCACGAAATTGAAGTAAAAGTCCAGAGTTGTGAATATGTCTGCCCAAGATGTAACGAAGGGATAAATATCGGATCTCATGTTAGTATGCAGCCACTGAAACCTCTTGTGTGCTGGATAGGCCTCACATTAAAGCATAACTTCTTTTCCAGGAAATGTATAAATTTGTTCAATTTACTTTTCTAAGTTCTATTATTGTGTGTTTTTTAATGTAATGCTCCCGTAAGGAGAAGGGTGAATAGATCCGAGCGCCAGCAGGAATTGTTTTAGAGCAATGTACTTACAGAACACGCTGTGGTTAATAAAATAAAAATATTTCAACAAAAAGCACATCGCTAAGCCAACAAGACACATATGATATATTAGAGAGCACGCGCCGTCAAAAATGACAGCGAAGAATTTGTGATGACCCGTCTTCATTAATCAGAATTTTTTTATTAACTTCCTTATGTAGAATGCACTGCAACTGCCAACTTGAATTATGGAACATAGCAGACATGGATGCCAGGGCTGAACAACGCCAAGCTTTCCTTCGGTGATACGTCGAAAAGAAACTTTTTTTGGCCCGCAAATCGATATTGCCCCTAATAAAAACTGAGCTCTGCACCCAGGGTACTCGATGATGTCATATAACTCGAAAGTTTTTTCCTCGACTGCAAAGTTGTTCTGTTGAAAGGAAAACCTAAATTGGAGAAATTTATTGGTTGCCAAAAAAATTTCCACGTTCTTTATCCGCCTACTAACCGTTGGAGAATATCTTACCATTTGCTCTGATGATCATGCGGCCAATAACAGTATCAGCGTAAACTCACGGGAGCTGAACTTTGGATAGACACTTCAGAAGCCATTATTACTTATCACGATGCAAGAGAGTGCTTAGAGAAGCTGTACGTATCTACATACATTGAGTGGACTTCAACGTTGGCAAAAAAGTACTTCATTCCGATTTAGCTTCCCATCATCTGCAACTGGCCCATTTTCTACCTATCAGCTTTAAATGAATCTTGACAGGACCACAACGTTTAGCCTGGGCTAATTTCCGCATATCTTTTTCTTCAAGCGTGACATAAAACGGACAGATAAACGAATAAATATTAACAAACAAATACACATTGGTCTTTATTAGACTTTAGATAATACTGAACAACCATATTTGTTGATTTCAACATAAAATTCTATAGTTTTATTTATAACTTTTTTAACGCAATAACTATTGCATTACCTTCTCTGGAAGATTCCACACTACGGACTAAATCACTTATTGTATATTGACATTGAACTGTGAAATGACATTTTATACGCTAAAGACTCAAAAATTTCAATTATACTAATCACACTTTCTTTTATCCACTATATTATAAAACACAGTTGTGATCACTTGCTTATTCCCCCGCTCCCTTGCTTGCTTAAATGTTGGTCCGTCTCTATGTCACGCAGTTAAGAGTTTAATAGGAGAAAATTCATGTACTGAAGAACAAGTTGAGATACCATACAATTTCAGCGCCTGTAGTACCGGTAACAAATATAGCTCTGGATCTTCGGTCTCTGGATCCTGGGCTCTGGATCCTTAGCCTCTGGATCCCCGCTTTCGTTGCTGAATGATATCGTAGCAGTTCAATCTTCACGCTGAGCAGATGCCTTTTTATATTGAATTTAAATCGTATCAAAAACGTAGCTGAACGTCTGTCGATGTTCATCATATCAGGTTATTAATGACTGCGGTACAGACATCGGATTTTATGTGGCCAAGCTTTCGGCACAGGTCGAGTTTGTGCCTTCTTTAGGGCGAAAACCTACAAGTGCTGCGGAGCTATTGCTGCGAGACTGGTATGTTATATACTCGACTGAAATTTTATCTATACATTAAGGTAGACACATAGAAACTATTTCCTTTGGACAGAAGTTCTACGCAAAATATTGAAGCGACTATTAAGTTTCGTAAAAA
>LQNS02277718.1:16359823-16375244 GCA_001587735.2 Parhyale hawaiensis
CCGCGAACAAACATTTTGACAAACATGAGTCAAATACACAAACGAACCAACCAATCTGCACCAAAATTTAATCATTTGTGTCTTTTAACAATACTAACAACGTCTATAAATTTCATATAGATCCATTCATTCCATTCATCATTTTTAAGTTATTGTGCTAACAAGCATAAAAAAATAATGACAAGCGAACGAACAAATGGATCATAACAAAAATTGGGTCATTTAGTCTTCGTGTTGTACCTAACAAGTCAAGTAAATTTCATAAAAATCCGTTCATAACGTTTTGAGCTATGATATTGAGAAAAACGAGGCAGACAAACAAACAAACAAACTGATGGACGGATCTTCACCAAAAGTTAATCATCTGTTCCTTTCATCATTCGTAACAATCCCTGTAATTTTCGTCTAAATCCGTCCATAACTTTTTCAGTTACCTTGGTGACAGGCAGACAGAGAGACATAGCCGACGAAAACATAACCTCCTTGGCGGAGTTAACTAACAGCTGTATTCACCTGGTAGACAGAAAGCGCCAGGCAGCTTGGCAGTCTCTCGCAGCTCCTCGGGCTTTCGTAAGTCCACCAAGACAAATTTGTCTGCCTTCACGCCTTCCAGGAGCTCTGTGTAGTTAATTTCTGGAAGTAAGACAGAGTAGTGAACACGTGCACTGTTTTTATACAAATCTTGTAGAGAGCAAATTTTAACCGTGCATCAATGCGAGGGCAATTCAGTAGTTCAGCATTCATAGATCTGGCAAGAAAAAATTCTAATGTACAATTCAGTACACAATTTCTGGCAAGAGGGAATTCCATTTTAGAAAAAGGACTTCGGGAGCGCAGCCAAAGAAGTATCATTCCGATCACGTTGCCGGCGTTGCATGTAATTTCAACTCCCTAATTGACAACGTCTCGTCGGTGGTGAACTTTTGTTGCTTTACTAGTTATTTTAGAATGCCTTCCAAGATTTTAAGATTTTTGGTACTTAAGCGTGATATCATTCAAAACAATATGAATCACTTGAAAATATTGCAAGAATTAATTTCAGTTGCGTACATTCTACGCCGTCATTTTTGATTGCCGGCTAGGCCCAGTTTTTTTGGCATGGGTCAAATCTAGGTCAGCCCATCAAAATCCCTAAAAAAATTACGAGCATTGCTCAACTCTTTTGATCACTTTTTAGATGGACAGACAAATATATATATTTAAATATTTACAAATATATATATATATATATACATACAAATATATATACTTATATATTCAACGAAAACATTATCTCTCTCTCACTTCTCAGTACACGTACAGTTTCCTTTTTAAGAATTTGCCGTTCAGGGATCAGTCGATGAGACATCTTCTGAATGCTCAATGGCTGCTATTTCTGTGGGCTAATATCTGTTATAGTTACGTAAGCCAAATTAATATGAGGCCCACGCGTGATTGAAGCTAAAAAGATATCAGCATCTCAAGGACAGTGTCTGTTGCTGCTTAAAGGCTTTCTATCGATGTATGCGAATATTGTAAATTATTATTGAGCGTATCAACCAGGCGTAGTTCACACCAGAGTATTTGAAGATAAAAGGAGCCTTAAATTTTACCTTGATTTATTAAAATGTAGTTTACAATTAGATCATCATTAACAGGAGAGGCAAATTTAATTAGCTTTTTCCCTTTTGTTAATGCTGTGCCACACAACAAAGTCACTATCATTATCTACTTATTGATATAGTTATCGCTGTGTAATAATTGTCATAGTTATTATGTCAGGTTCGCTCAGTTTATTGTAAGGACGTAAGCGGTAAGAATTACAGTTCTAGAAATTAATACACTTATGCTTAGCCTTTTGAACTGATCGAAGTGGATAGCCTTTTTTACAGACGTGTTAGAGTGAAAACAAAAAGAATATGTAGATCATTACAGGTACAGTCATGGGAAACCATTTAAATTGAATGGACCTGCTTCTACATTTTTCCTTCCACACGACAATGCTAGTGAGTACATAGGTTTATTGCAGAGGCTCGTGATGCGCTGAACTGCGCTTCCCATACTCTAATTATTCACCAGGTGGCTAGCATACTAACAAAACCGTCACTAAAGGGAACTAAAGTACTAATTATCTAATGAAGAGATACCAGCGATGGGGAGGCAGAAACCCATAACTGCATGACTCTTCGATATCACTACTAGCGTTGCTAGAAATTTCAGTGCAGGGAAAAACTACCAAAATCGTCTCTTGTCATCGACGCAGAAACTAAGAAACAAAAATTAAATACTAATGCTTTGCTGGGTACTCTTGAAAAGCTAATTTGGTTCATAATGAGAGGTGATTTATCAGCAAAATTACATTAAAAGTAGTATTTTCCTACGCTATAGCAGACGTCTCTTGTTGGAATCCTTATTTAGTACATTTGGTGAAACTTATACACACAAGCAGCATGTGTATTGTATGGCGTATGTGCCTTTAGCAGAGGGACGTGTCTGCAGCGTCATACCAGGCTACTAAGCGATTATTGTGCGGCCTGTCTAAGGCCGCATCCTTCTATATGGCTTTGTTGGGAGTTCATTCGTGTATTTTATATTGACAGTCAGAATCTCTCGCCACTGCTCCTATTCTTCTATCTAGACGTCGCCTGACATGGGCCATCTCACATTGTTTATGTATGCAGCTGTATGCAATTTTAGGATATTGACGGTCAGCGGTTACTCGCACTGTTCTGATCGTTACAGTAAAATACATAAAAACTACCGCTGCTAGACTGCTGCTCAATAACGCACACCTTCTTCACATCAGCTTACTATTTATTCTTGAGGCGTCATTAAGGTTAAGGTTAATCAAGGTCGCCTCACTTCGATTCGTCGAACTTCTAATAATCGTATTAGCCACGCCCAACTCTGCATTAGGTAATTAATTAGGAAACGAATTCACCACCAAAGCAGTACTGCAAAGTTCTCACAGACAAGCACGCCTCAATGGAGAGGGCCGCTGCCTACCTGACATGATGCAGACTTGCCGACGCACACCCACCACGTCTGCTGGTCGTCTGAGGCACACTAACTGCTCCCTGAGCCTCTAGGTGCCACTCAGGCTTGCCAAACCTGGTACTATAGTACCAGATCTGGTACTTTTTCATGCTGGAGTACATTTGGTACGCCGCTACGAAAATCTGGTACTTTTTGTTTTCGCGGTCTTTTACAAGAATTTATTAATAATATGTAAACTAAACATTGTCATATTATAACAATTTATAAAATTATTCTGTTGTAGATGATCGTATCGAGAACCTAGTTCAAACTATGCAATCAATCTGTGCTACCATCATAGCTTCCTTCTGATTGGCGCTGAATGTAGAGTAGTTTGATTCCCGTTGTGAACTCGTATAAAAGTGGTTCAAAACAACTCCGCCAAGCAATGCTGCCAGTGCACGGTTAACACACTACAGATAAGTGAGATAACTCGTTGAAAATGCAGCGTTCAGTTGCGGTGATATTGTAGTGAATATATCACAAAATATCAGTTACAAGCTCTTAATAGAAAATGGAGAGAACTTGGTGTCCAACCGACTGTTCCCATAACAGATGCTACCACGCCAGAAGAATTTTGATGTGAAGTTTCCAAGGTAAAATGTGCATGCGAAGCTCAATACCCTATTCTTTCAAACTTCATGTTATAGCTTCTCTCGCTACCCCATTCATCGGCTGATGCTAAGAGAAAATTTTCTGTCCTGAATAACATCAGAGTACAGAATAGGTCTAAAGTCACTACAACTACAATAAATGCCCTCCTCCACTTCAAAAGTCTTCTTCGTGATGTCAATTGTACCTCTTATGTGCCTAGTAGCGAGCTTCATGCTAAGCTTAAACAAGAATATTGGTTGGTATTTAATTATCTCATACCCTTTGGATGAAGTTTTTTTTATTATTTTCATAGTTTTCAACCAATTTTATTGGCAATATGCACGAAGTAGGAATCTGGTACTTTTTCGTTGAAATCTGGTACTTTTGTATTGCCAAATCTGGTACTTTCATCAAAATACGTTCGGCAAGCCTGGACTGCCACTACCTGTGTGACCACAGCCGCCGATAGCAGAACTTTGTGTACACGTGCAGTTGGAGTGAGTGCTTGCTTGGGCATCTGATGCAGATCTCATGTTCCTGCAGCCGGATGCTCAAACGCCTTTTAAAGTTACAAGCATCGTAACTGTACAGCTGCAAGCATGTAACTGTTGAAATTTTGCATTTTTACTCTTCAATCTAGCATCTGAATCTGTCTATTATTTCGGCATGCAACATTTAAAGGTTCAAAGCACTGTGATCGTAACTTTGTAAAAATCAGTATAAGAAAGAGACAAAATGTGAGCAGCGATATCGGTACTTCTTCATGGAACTGTACAGTTCATGTTACCGTAACTTAAACAACTTGCAGGGCGTTTGTGCAACTGGCCCCTGATGCCCCGTGTGGCGGCCGTCAGGCACGTGCAATTTAGAGTCCGGTTGCATTGCCACTGCTTGAACATCGCGACATGTGCATCTCACACACCCAAAATAACACAAACAATTTTACGAAGGTAAATGTCCTAGGAAAAGTCATCGATATTTTTTTTTTGCCTTTGTTACGGTGCTGTCAAGCGCGGCGTTGGGATCAATTAATCGAGTAATTGATTAGCTGATAAAGATACTAGATAACAAAGTTGACGTTGTGAATTGAGCAACAGCAACGTTACTGCAGTAGTTTTGTAATGATGNTGTTTCTTCGCCCCAAGCGTATACACAAACTTTAACGGTGTTATCAGATTTATGTCTACTAATACAACAATCTTTTTCACCAGACTCTCAAGTCCTTTGCCTAAAAAGTACACCACACTTAGGGCAAATTTCATTTTCCCCATACAGTTAACTGACTGGTCATATGTGGTTAAGTGATTTCATCGTCCGACGCTAAACGATTTCTGCTTATTTTATTACCTCGGTCAGTTTTTACAGCCGAGCGATTATTGATGGTGCCTGCGTACCATTTGTAACACTCGAGCTCTNTAATACGAAACTTATGCAAATTTTGTTACTATGAAAATTATGCAACGAAAATTATGTAGATTTTGTTATTATGCTCATCTTTAATTATATATTTATATATATATATGATGCATACATTCATACGATATATATATATATATATATATAAATAATTATGTATACATTTGTTTCATAACACCATAACAGCATGACTCTTCGATATCACTACTAGCGTTGCTAGAAATTTCAGTACAGGGAAAAACTACAAAAATCGTCTCTTGTCATCGATGCAGAAACTAAAAAACAAAATTTAAATACTAATGCTTTGCTAGGTACTCGTGAAAAGCTAATTTGGTTCATAATGAGAGGTGATTCAGTATCAAAATTACATTAAAAGTAGTATTTTCCTACGCTATAGCAGACGTCTCTTGTTAAAATCCTTATTTAGTACATTTGGTGAAACTTATATACACAAGCAGCATAAGAAGTGTATCGTGTATGTGCCTTAAGCAGAGGGACGTACCAGGTTACTAAGCGACTAATGTGCGGCTTGTCTAAGGCCGCATCCTTCTGTATGGCTTTGTTGGGAGTCCATTCGTGTATTTTATTTTGACAGTCAGAATCTCTCGCCACTGCTCCTGTTCTTCTATTTAGACATCGTCTGACATGGGCCATCTCACATTGTTTATGTATGCAGCTGTATGCAATTTCAGGATATTGACGGTCAGCGGTTACTCGCACTGTTCTGATCCTTACAGTCAAATACATAAAGACTACCGCTGCTAGACTGCTGCTCAGTACTCACACCTTCACATCAGCTTACTATTTATTCTTGAGGCGTCATTAAGGTAAAGGTTAATCAAGGTCGCCTCACTTCGATTCGTCGAACTTCTAATAATCGTATTAGCCTCGCCCAACTCTGCATTAGGTAATTAATTAGGAAGCGAATTCCCCACCAAAGCATTACTACAAAGTTATCACAGACAAGCACGCCTCAATGGAGAGGGCCACTGCCTACCTGACATGATGAAGACTTGCCGACGCACACCCACCACTTCTGCTGGTCGTCTGAGGCACACTAACTGCTCCCAGAGCCTCTAGGCTCTACGTGCCACTCACCTGTGTGACCGCAGCCGCCGATAGCGGGACTTTGTGTACACGTGCAGTCGAGGTGAGTGATCCTTTGTGTAGCTGATGCAGATCTCATGTTCTTGGAGTCGGATGCTCAAACGCCTTGTAAATTTACAAGCATCGTAACTGTACAGCTGCAGGCACGAATGCAAGCATGTAACTGTTGAAATTTTGCATTTTTACTCTTCAATCTAGCGTCTGAGTCTGTCTATTATTTCGGCATGCAACATTTAAAGGTACAAAGCACTGCAATCGTAACTTTCTAAAAATCAGTATAAGAAAGTAACAAAATCTGAGCCGCGATATCGGCACTTCTTCAAGGAACTGGACAGTTCGTGTTACCGTAACTTAACAACTTGCAGGGCGTTTGTGCATCTGGCCCCTGATGCCCCGCGTGGCGGCCGTCAGGCTGGTGCAATTTAGAGTCCGGTTGCATTGCCACATCGCGACATGTGCATCTCACACACACAAACTAACACAAAAAATTTTACGAAGGTAAATGTCCTAGGAAAAGTCATCGATATTTTTTTTTGCCTTTGTTACGGTGCTGTCAAGCGCGGCGTTGGGATCAATTAATCGAGTAATTGATTAGCTGATAAAGATACTAGATAACAAAGTTGACGTTGTGAATTGAGCAACAGCAACGTTACTGCAGTAGTTTTGTAATGATGATGATGAAGAGTTCTGGCAGCATTCGAAATACGGCCTGTCCTTGCCACGAGAGAAAGATCAATTTGTTCATAAACCCGTTAAGATGATACATCACTGACACAAAATATGAATACACAACACTGAATTCCTAAATCCCAACGCCGAACTCAACGCTCAATACCGAAATTAGGCGGGCAGCCAACCCGCTGATGAACAAAAAAAAAAAAAAAATCGTACAAATTACTCATGCACACCACATGAATCTTTGTCTCACCTGGAGGATTGCAGGGTAGAGGGATCAAGGTAGGTTACCTGTTAACTCAAAATGATCAAACTCCGACGCAACAAATATACGAATTATGTAAATCGGTCAGGCACTTCAGAAGAATCTCTTAACCATGAAGACCAGCTAACTATTAGAAGGAGCTCGTGAACCACTAATTAATTGCTCCTCTAGTATTATTATCACGCTGCCTGAGAGATAAGATGTGAAACCGCTCAGCTCACTGTGTAGACAACTGCTGAAAGAAAGGTTATTTATTATCTCATTTGGATACTGCGCTAAAATATTCCGAAAATTGCAGCGCTCTGCACGAGGTAATTCGGGAATGTTCGACTGAACATCGAAATTCGGCTGTTAAGGCTTGGCGTGTTCGGATCTTCAGACGAGTGCCGTGGCTTCGACCTGTTGATGTAAGTTGCATTTGTTGACGCTTAGTTTCCTGTGAGAAGGCCATAAACTTTGTCTCACTCCGGAAAATGGATATTTTAGCCAGCTCAGCATTATTGGGCTGCCTCTAGCACCTCCCACGCGATTCAGGGCAGCAAAGCCTAAGTTCTTGTCTGCATTTCCAGACGAGTTTATTGATCTTAGTTTACGTCGATTTTGACGACCCAATGGAATGTGTCCTTAATACATATCAAGGCTGAATAGGTACAAAATGCTTGTTTTCGATAGAAACACTGTACATAAATAAGTACTATGGCCTACTGCTTTATCTGAACCCCGCCTTGTTGACTGGCTTTATTGTATTTGCGTCATTTCCATTTTCCTGCTCTTTCTCTCTTCATTATATAATCTACACAATACAATGACATTATATAGTCTACACAATACAATGACATTATATAGTCTACACAATACGATGGCACCAAGGCCTCATAGGAGAAGTTTCTACAGTTAGCCATGTTAAGTTTTCTATTATTTTACTGAAAGAAAATCTAAATGTAGGGCAAACCCGTATAATAATGATTCTTTTCTTGTACGGGCGTAAACGATTTTTCAACACAGCTTGAGCTCTTTACGCCTTTCAACATATTTTGGGGAGCTTACAGGAGTTTAAAGAATTTTACGCGGGGGCAGGGAATCAACTGCGACTCTTAAGAGCCCCGTGAAACTGTACGATACAAGTAATTTTTTCCCTTCAAACTTTTCCGTTAGTTATATAAACAAAATATTCATTTTTTCCTCTTATTTGAATTTTCAAGAATTTTAATTCTTATTATTCTTGAGCTGGTTGTCTACGTAAGACTTTTGTCGGCGCTATGGGCGTTGCGCCAACTCAACTATTGCGATTATACTGCCGCCAACACGGCTTCAACTTGCACATTTGTTAAGCTTAAAAAAATTTTAAAATTTTAGCTACGACCGCAATTTTCACAATTCAGTAATCCCAGTGAAGAAACTTCGATTGTTCCTCCTATTACCGAGAAAGTTTTAATTAGCAGAGATTTATGTTTTAGCATTTTTAGCGCCCCGTTCAAACGTTTGAGGTCGTAGCCACTGTCCCGATTGCACTATCGTCGTTCACGACGATTTTGCGTTCAAGTAAGCTTTCCTGCGCGCGCCACCACTAAAATAAACACTACCTAGACTAACAGAATCTAGCCTAACCTACCCTTACCTAACCTAATCTCCTTACCTAACCTCTTTACCTAACCTTCTAACCTAACTTTACCTTATCTAACCTAACCCAACCTTTCTAACCTTACCGAACCTTACCTAACCGTTACCTAACCTAACCTAATCTAACCTAACTTAATCAGCGATACAGCGAGCAGCGCGGCGCACCACCTTGAACGTCGCTCACACACACACGATCTACGTACACAAAGACGCACTCAAATCGTCGCGAACGACGATAGCGCGTCCCGGTTTTTGGATTGCAACGGAGGCCCTTTCGGTGGCGATTCTGACGACTTTTAGGTATGTTAGGTTAGACTATTAACTAAAAGAGGCTTACTAAGGCGCCTGATATTTTACTTGGGCGTAACGTTTTCCTACTAAGAGGTGAAAGACTCAATTATTTATTCCCACGTTGATTCTAGGGCGAGGTGTAATGTTTCTAACTAGGTCAGGCTACGAAAGCATAGAACAGGTTCTGCTCAGAACTGCAACGACTGCGGTCAAAACCGCCGCCGTAGAGTCCGCCGAACAAAGTCCTGGTTTAGTGGAGATGTCTCTATGCTGATAGCACCGACGAAAGTTGTATGTGAGTACCCAGCCTTACAAAACTACGTTACTGATGTGCCTTAGTTCAGAAACATATTGTTGATGTGGTATATGTTTATAAATTAGATTAGAGCACTAGAGCACTGTCGTAGCTGGGCGCGGCCCCATGACAAATATTTCTTTTTTTTTAGCTTTCTGTTTCTAGCAGTTGTTGCATGGGAACTTTTGCGGCCAGGGTCTTTTGGCCGTCTTCAGGTCGACAAATAATAATCGTGCCCTGCGCTCCGCTCGGGTCAACCCTAAAAAAAATTGTTGTGGGAACTTGCTTCCGACAGCCCGTCCAATATACATACTGTACATACATTATCAGTGTATTAACTGAAATGGCCGATAAGCCGCGGATCTTAACGCCTACACCTAAGAGATGGGCACCATTAACCGTGTAGCCACAAAGAGGGCTGAAGTTCATAGAAACTAAAGAAAAAAATGTTATATAGCGGCGCCCACTTCTGGGTTATTTTATTACCTTCGCCAAGAAGGTCATATTTTTGTCCAGCTCGTCAGTTTGTTCTTATTTGTTTGTCTATCTGTTTGACTAATAACAAAAATAAATCAAAAAGTTAAGTACGGATTTGTACAAAATTTATAAGGATTATTAGGTATGTTAGGAGGAACAGATGATTTAACTTTTGTCTGTGTGCCTCTTGGTAGCATAACTCAAAAAGTTATGGACGGATCTTGGTGAAATTTCCTAGAATTGTTGGGATTATTACCACGAGTAAATGACGGCGTTTTTCTGTTGATTTTTTTCCGCTTGTTTGTCTCTAGGTTTGACTGTTTGTCAGTAAACCCAACTGAAAAAGTTATGAACGGATCTATATGAAATTTGTGGAAGTTGTTAGAAATGTTGAAAGACACGGATGAGCAAACCTTGGGGACGATCGATTTGTCCGTTTGTGTGTTTAACTAATGTTTGTCAGAGTATAACCTAAAAAGTTGTAAACAGATATTCCTTGTTTCAGGTCCAATTTGATTTTTTTCGATAGCATTCCTTTACTGGCGGAAGTATGCGGTGTGGTCTCAGAGTGTTCTAGTTATCACTGTTGTCAGCTAATGCTGGTGGATTAAGATACCCCCACCCCCTCCCTGAAAACAATCTTCAACTGCTCACAACTGGAGGCCTATCTTCAACTGGGGGCACTGGGTGATGATCTTTAAGCGATCCATGCTGACTATTGTAGTAAAAGAAGAAAAAAAAATGACATAAAGCCTACTGCCCAAGAGGGCCTGCGCGACAAAACGTTTTCCCCAATCTTTGCAGTTATGCATGGCGCACATGCGGCTGCCGCTCACGCAATATGACACCGTCCATAAAATACTTGAAATATTATTATTAAGATACTTTAGACTGGCGACTTGAGGACGGAGGAAACTCCATAAAGTTAACAAACACCCACGGGACCAGCCCAGCAAGTGAAACAATGACAGAGAAGATCAGATCTGATCACTCAATAGCTCTGCCACTACCCTCACCATCAAAGGCAAAGCCATCAAGACAATTCCAAACTTCTACAAATGATGGAAAAATGAACGAGAATACTGACTTGTACGGCATCGTACCGGTTCCAAGGCATGCTCAAGAAGCGTACAAGTACGCCGAGTATACCTCGCCTAAGCATAAGGCTCCCGAAGAAAAGCAGCCAGTGGATGACTAGGGCAATTATATATTTTATAGAGAAAGCAGACCCCGCCAACTCTGTGACGATTCGCCAGATCACAAGACACAACACCATCCAGTATGAACGAACATCGATGCAGCACTATGCCAGGCAAACTCAAATGACAATCACTAGCAGAACTCCAGACAAAGGAGTATTCAAGAAGAGGGAGGAAATAGCAATTAAATCAGCGCCGTGTCAACTCTACCGAACCAAACGCCCCCAAGCACGTCGCATGAGACGGATTTTCTGCGGTGTCCGTGAGGCAACCGAACGGATGTGGGACTCCATCGTCAACTTTGGATCAAAATTGATCCAAGTCCACAATTTCAAATATCTCTTCGTACCGTATATCGAGTGGGTTTAAATCAACAGCGACGTTCATTTCAAAGCAATTTTCAAAGAAGTTGAAATTTAGTCACGGTCATAGAACATTTTGGTTTTGAAGAATGTAAAACGTTTCGCAGTTTAGGCTATCGTGGGCAGTGAGAGGTATAGCTTTGGATTTTTATTCTATTTTTTTTAACTGCGGACAGATGAGGAGAAATAATTAGAACAGTAGGTAATTAGGAGCGCACTTGTACTGCCAGAAATGTGAATAATGTGTAAGATGAAAGGACAATTGTGAAAGCTTGCGCTAGGGTCCCAGCCTCTAAGAAGTTTATATTTGCAGCTAAAATGTGATGAATTTTATTGCTAACAGAAATTACTTTACGTTTTCCCACGACCTTGAGTACTGAATATATGAATGCAAGGGTATACGTTCGATTGCATCACTGACCTAAAGCAAACCCACTTGACTTGCCCGGTAATACAGATAGGAACTTTGGCTCCTTTACTTTGAATCGCGTCGCAAGTGTTAGAAGCATTTAAGTTATTTTGAACCGTGGAGCACACGATACCGGGACTGTCCACTGAAAACTGCAAGTGAGGCTGTTTGCAAATAGATAAAACTGTGATAATATCTTTTCCAGGCAACAGAACGACCTCAAAAAAAAAAAAAAAAACTAAGCGGTTCTCGGTTTTGCAGGAAATGTGTTTATCAGCAAGAAGCACAAATTCGCAGCTATGTACCAACTGTGGATGACGAGAAGTAAAGCTTGGGACAGCAAAATGTCCTAAAATTGACTGAGATCAATTTTGCAAATTGGCGCTGGCAAACGCCGACGCATGCGTGTTTCTTTCCAATAAGATACATTCCTTGCGTCTCCAAGAACAATTTATGTTATTACCTCCGCCAAGGAGGTTATGTTTTCGTCGTGTTTGTCTGTCTGTCTGTCTGTTTGTTTGTTTGTCTATTTGTCTGTAACCAAGATAACTCAAAAAGTTATGAACCGATTTGGATGAAATTTACAGGGATTGTTAGGTATGTTATGAGGAACAGATGATTAACTTTTGGTGAAGATATGTCCATCAGTTTGTTTGTTTGTCTGCGTCATTTTTCTCAATGCCATAACTCCAAAAGTTATGGATGGATTTTGATGCAATTAACATGAGTTGTTAGGTATATAACAAAGAATTGATGATCAAATTTTGGTAATAGTCTGTTCGTTCGTTCGTTTGTCACTGTTTTTAATTTTATGCTTGTTAGCACAATAACTCAAAAAATAATGAATGGATCTTTATGAAATTTATAGGAGTTGTTAGTAATGGTGAAACACATAAATGATCAAATTTTGGTGCAGATCGGTTAGTTTGTTTGTATGTTTGACTCATATTTGTCATAAAGTTTGTTAACAGTATAACTCAAAAAATTATGAACGGATCTTCAAAAAAATTGAAAAAGCTGTTGTTAATACAAAAAGGCACAAATTATTTGATTTTGGAGTTTATGCAAAGAAAATTATGGTTTCAGAGCCAATTTGAATTTTTGCTACCGTTGGCTCACTTGGCGGAGGTATGCGCTCTCAGAGTGCTCTAGTTATTATTATTTTTTATTCACGTCGGTACGTTGAATGGAACAAATTTTATCGAGTAGGATTTTATCAATTTGCCATCGGCCTCATTTACGAGGAGTGGACAGTGAAGGTTTCGTGGCGTCCATAGCTGAAACAAAATGAAACCTCCACTTTACAGGACAAGATTGAGTTCTTAGAAGTCTCATAAGTATTCGAATGCGGGCCAGAATCGATCATTTCAATTATGGGGTCGAAGTCAGAGCACTTGTCTGAAGTTTCTGTCGAACCTCGAATGCATAATTCTGCCGCCCAATCGTACCCGTCGCAAGTCTACGACCCTTACTAATACAAACAAAGTTCGATAATCCTTTACCGAAACAGTACAAAGCGCTCAATATTTACAGCTGTATGTTCTACAGTGCCATCACATTAGCCGTAATTAAAAAGAAGCCATCGTTTGGCGGGTGCAAGTTAATTGAGCTCAATAAGCTTTATTGGCCAGAAACTTCGAGCGTGAGCACTGACTTCAACCCCTTGAATCGAATTTCAGCGGTTGGCCCTTGTTGCTTTCCTATGAAACTTCTGAAAATCAATTTCGCTTCCTAAAATGTAGTTTTCAGCTGTCTCAAACGTTATCGAGTTGCTTCGAACACCTGCAACACGATTCAAAGTGGTACGGCCAGCGCTACAGTCGGAAAATCCGGACAAGCCAAGCCTTGTGGGCTTAGCATAATTCCCGTTTTACAAGCCAATTGATGGCCCCATAAGTATAAAAAATGTCGGTTTTTCCAATACAAAATTGATGTCGCCCGTTCATACAGGACGCTGGTCCTCATGTGGTTGAGGTCTGATGCGGCGGCTACAGCAGCTCTTGTTTGCGGCGCAAATTTAACTTGGAATTTCCGGTCGTAATTACGAACTTTGGCTTCCACGTGATCGTGTATTGGAGCCCTCATAGTGCGGGGCTGGTCCAATGATCCCGTGGTTCAGAGAACTGGTTAGCAGTGAGCGCAGTTTACCTGTCTGTTTGTCGGCTACTTTAATGAGATATCAGTGCTTGGTACTATGGAGTTTCTGTATTGGCAAACTCTAGAAAAATAGTAGCTACTTCTATTGAAAATGTTCTCATTGCATGACTAAATGTTCTGAGATTTTAATTTGATAAGATTAAATTAGATAGTAAACAATAGACGTCGGGACCAACAGGCCCATTCCCACTGAGTCTCCGAGACTTAGGCTCCGGCCCTCTACGAGCTAGTGCCAGTACATCAGAATCATAGAGATATCTGGGGAAGAAATGAAGAAACGTAATTCAGCCAACGAGTCTATGTTTTATAGTGCACTGTTCCTCATAGTCTGCTTTCGTAACTAAGCAAACTAGCTGCGCCCGTGGTTAGTGATTGCTTTCACTTAGTCTACCTTATTTGAACGGTAAAGTCAACTTCAACTGCACCCTCCACTGGGAAATCCACAAACCTTATAGTTCGTGCGGAAGACATAGGCCAACTGGCCCTAGATTAGTAAATGCAGCTGCAGCCGACGACGGGTCACTATGAACTATGACGCCAAAACGGAAGGTTCAACGATCCGCCACCCCCCTACCCTAAGGTTGCTACCTCTACAATAACAATCCGCACAAGTAGATTCGCTGATTCAGCGCGCTGAGGCCGTAACAAAGACCGCGCCTCGCATGGGGATCGATCTCACGACCCTCAGCTCAACTGTGCAGTACGCATCATGCCCCGTCTGAACTAACGCCCGCCGCCTCGTCTAATCTATCGTTGAGCAATCCGTCTACCTAACCCCTCGATAATTTTTCCAATTATTTCGATTTCACCACTGAATCACGAATATGTTCTGTCAGCAAAGAATTGGCATTTGAGTCTTGATAAAGACATAGATTTAAGACGGTACGTATTACAATGTTTCCTTATGCATTTGTACACCTTTTCTAAGCTCTGTTTCCTACAGTTTACAGATAATATAGCTCTCCCTAAGGCTACCCGTTTCAATTTTTTTGTCGGGGTATCCGATTTTTTTCTCACCATTTCGGAACCCATTGATACTGATCAGTAGCCCATCATTTTTCAGCGTTTTTAATGCGATCGCTATATAATAAAAGATAACAGATTCGGTCAATTTCTTCACTCGCAACAGGGTAATATTCAATTCTCAAATGTAATTGTATTTGCTCAGATATCGCACTGCCACGGCGGCTGTTTTCCTAGCAGCACGATGGCTTAAAAAAAAAAAAAAAAAAAGAGTTCAAAGCAGAAACGCCAAACACTCCCAATTCTGTTTACCCATGGCGTATCCTGCCTACGCAACTGGCCCTATTAGAAGTGTCATCCGTTACTAACAAGGCGACTACAATTTCTTTCTATCTATTATTGAAGAGCGTGACACAAAGGGTCGGTGTGTACGTAGGTACTAGCATATTAATATGTAGACTAGCTGCACCCGTGAAAATTTTCACGGTTTACCAACTTTATTTTGAGTGTTTGGAAAATTTCCTTCTACCGGTTTGCTTGTTGTTGGATTTTAATGTAATTAGTTGCACATCTAAT
>LQNS02277718.1:16378970-16402564 GCA_001587735.2 Parhyale hawaiensis
CTCGAACTGAATAAAGCTCGAATTTCCTTCTATCTTTTAATGATGAAGAGCGTGACACAAAAGGTAAGTAGGTAGGTAGGTAGGTAGGTAGGTAGGTAGGTAGGTACTAGCGTATTAATATATAGATACTGTAATAGATCTGCATAATAGGGTGGAGCATTTTTCAACTTTTTTATTTTCCATAGTGGCTAGTTCGGAAACGTTGCCAAATGAGGAGAAAACTTGCGTTAAAAGCATTTTTCTTAGACAGATATCTTCTACCGCCCCAAGACCCATGAAGTTTGAAAAAAAGTGCTCTTGGGGGCAAAAAAAATTGAGTTTTTTGTTCACTAAAGAGCAGCTTCACATCAGAGACACACGTAGGCAAAGTTTTAGGCAACCAGTACAACGCTAAGTGGGTATAACAGGGAGATGAAAGGGTCGTGCATCTCATTAATTTTGCCTGTGAGCTTGAATATCTAGCAACAAATGACATTTTCCGCAGCACTGATACCATCTACATTCTACATGGATGTTTAATAGAAGGGGCGGCTTTGGTCCCCAGAGGTTCAGAACGCATCGTCGGAACTGCTGCTTATGGGCTTGAATTCTGTATCCTGACTACGGAAGATACTTTTGAAGAATTTAATTCTTTGAACCGAGAATCAGATCACACCTATAATGTTTGTACGTATTTCCACTCGAATCTTGTTTGCCAGCGTCAATTCACTGCATGACAAGGCGATACGATATCCTTTAACATCTTCGCTAGTGTCATTTCGTTTGAAGTGTAAATACAGATGAAAAAAATTTATAGCATTTTCGAGAGCAAAGTTATTTTATTTTCTGTTAGTGCTTGATGTTTTATCTTTGGTGCAAGGAATGAGGTATCATTGAATAGCACATATAGTCCTAGTTTCATGAAACAACTATAGTTGCTCTTGTTCAATTTGTGCTGCAGATAAATTTGCAATTCGTCAAGCAGGTGTTTTATTTGGTAGATTTTCCTCAGCTGACGGCATATATCTAATAGATTAATAGAAGCGTTCCAAAGAAATACTCATGCTCGGAGATTTTAGGAGAGGGAGACATCCTGTCCCAGACCCTGCATCGTCATTTGGTATTTTGCTAACGTCTGGACCGAGACCACAAAGCATACGCTCTCTGTAGCCTCCCGTACCTACTGAACCCGAAGTGGCCAGCGCCGGCTGATGTGGACGGCCAGAAAATAAAGTGACAGCAGGATAGTAAAAAAAAGGCACGTAAAGAGAAGGTTTACCTAACCGGTAGATCCCAAAAATAATAATTCGTATAAGTAAAGTATGTATGGGTACAAATAAAGAATAAAAAATTCTACGAAAATAATCACTATTAATAATGATGTTAAAGAAGCAGCTAATGATCCGACAATGTAAATACCAATTCCACCCACCTCTGTTGGCTATTAAGTCCTGCCTAAATAATGCAGCAGCTATAATACTTTGAACATTAAGGAATGAAGCGCAAACACGGTAAACTTTTAATTATTAATTTGGGTTCTTTACAATCGTATGAGCCAATGACCAATAGTTTCTTCAAATTGTCAGGGGTACGATTTAAGCGTTTATCAGTTAAAATATTTCGAAGAACAGAAAAACTGCGTTTGACTTCTACGGAAGTTGGAGGGGCATACAAAAAAGCTTTTAATTCTGTCGGGCTGTAACTCGACGAGTCCTTCATTGCCAGCATCAACTCGTTAACACTTCGATTTGACAGTAGCACCAGTAATTCCGTAGTTAGAACTCAAATGATGAAAAACAGAGTCAAACTCGTTCAATGACCCATTCATTTTCAATTCACGGGTTTCTAGAATTATAATACTGTTGATGACACGAGCAAAGTGAGCTTGCACATAGGCCAAGTAGTTTTGACTTCATCGCTACCCGTAATTTCCTGCACAATCTGAATGGCTGCGGCTTCGTTGGGGTCCATAAGAGATACAACTTGATTGAAGTCCTCGTAGTGGTCTGCATAATTGAGAGCAGCAGATATTCAAGCTCCACAACGAGTCACAATTGACTGAGGAGGAAGCGCCAGGTTCGGCTTGAGCTCTTTCAAAAGGAAAGTCCGCGCAGGAGCCTTAAGGACAATTCTTCCCATTCGCAATACGACGATTCACTGTCGTAAAAAGACGCCTGACCTCCTCGGAAATCCTGTGGAATCCATTGGCCAAACAGGTAACATGTATCATATTGGGATACGGAAGCCTCAGGGACCGTGCAGCCTTTTTCATGTACGGAGTTGCATCCGTTGCGAAGAGTAGGGCAGTCGTACGAGATTTCATGGGGTCATGCTAATTCCCCGCTAGTAAACGACGTAGGATCAAGGTGGTGAGCCGTGGCTGGACGTACTATGCACGTTTATTTGTGGACTCCAGATAACGTTGTTAGCACGTCGTAACACAACGTGCTAGCAACATGCTGGGCACGTCCTTGGCACCATACGCTAGGCGGTCCCTTAGTACGTTGTGATACGACGTGCTAACAACGTTATCTGCTCTGAATTGACATTGTCAAATAGCTATGGAAGTTGTCACATCGTTGTCAGCACGTTGTCTCAGGTCTCAAACGATCTAATATCTACATAGAATCAACGTCAAATTGTTAGCTAGGTTGCATCGAAGAATGGATGAGTTGGACAATCGTAGTGCCGTTTGTATGCTCAACGACTACCGAGGCTAAATGGAAAAATTCCCCTGGCTACGTCCATCTGAGGACTCCAACAATTACCATAGGTTGGCAATGGCACGCCCCTTGGAATCTGTGGTTTCGTCGATGGATACCCAGATTCTCTTCCCTTTGATGGCTTCACGGATGGTCTTAATGACATTTTCATAAAAAGCCTCGATGTATCTGTTCAATCTATATTCTTTTTTTCCCACAACCTGTGCACTATTTATGAAAAACAAAACATTAGCTATTGGGCAGTCTTCTATAATTATTTATATGCACATATTCCTTACCCTCTGTGTCTTGAATTCACCGTCACAAACTAGTTTCTGGAAGTAATCTTTAGTTTGTCACCAACATTGACAAAAACGCTTCCAGAATCGGTAACGCAAGGATCAACCACTTCTTTGGCAGTTTTCACTTTCTTACGCATAGTTAAGTAGTAGTTTTACTGAAGATAAGGAAAGTTGTTAATAGCAAGGAGACTTATTAAGAACTGGAGCGAAACGAACGAGGAACCGAAGTGTGCAGTCATTGTTTCATCTACGTATGTGCCTATAAGCAGTTATTGTTTAAAGGCATATTTTTTACTTGAGGTGGTGCAATTAATCTCTTGTTTCATTCCGCTGCGTATCTGCAAAGGTTCAAGAAAGTGTAAGTTCTGCGAGTGTGATACCAGTAAATTTGATAGGTTTATTACACACAGACACATTGATACAGTACAATCGTCGTTTTGGTACGAGAGTAAGAGACAATTACAATGATGTATCTGCATAGCCACTGGAAGTTAAGTATAACTTTTTGGGCAAATATAAAAACAAAGGCTGATACAATTGTAATACATATTCTTTGAAGCGGTTTTTAAATATATTGTAAGAAATTGGATCTAATAAATACAAAGGAATTTAATTGAGAAGCAATGCAATTTGAAAAACTGTTGAGTGTTCTCCAACTTCAACACGTACATTAGGGAGACTGAGAACAGAGCGTCTCATTTCGTAATTTTGTTTGGGAATAAGTGGACTGAAATGCTTCGCGATGATTATTTAACACGAATCAAAAAAATTTTAGTAAGGAATAGTTGTAGACATCCTGAAATTGCAACATTTTCAGAGTAGAGTACATATCACTGCAATTCGATTGAGGAATGTTGTTAGCGTTACGTTTAACGCGAAGTATCCGCCTAGGTATATTGTTCAGTATTACCCTAAGTTTATGAGTATGACAACGTGGGCTCCACCCCAGAAGGTGATATCTTGGACCAATGTTGAGCGAGCTGATGAGAAATAAACCATTTTTAGTGATTCACGGTCAACATAGCAGGATATGGCATAGATTATACCAAAAACTCTGCTCAGCTTACGCCCTCGTCCTCGATGGGGTCTTTAAACTCAGCCGCTCATCAAAAATCAATCCAAGATATCTCATCTTAGGCACCTACTCTAGTTGATTATTATTAAAGAAGATAGGCGGCAGCTGTGGATGAGTACATGGAGAGAACAGCATTAATTTTGTTTTATTTTCGTGGGCTGTTAATCTATTTTGAGTTAATCATTGGGACAATACATTTATGAAATTTTGTATATCGGCGATAGCAACCTGAAAATTAGAACTATTGGTGTAAAAAACGGCATCGTCAGCATACAATACACAGTTCATGCCAAGGGTAGATATATCACTGTTAAAAACATTGAAAAGTACCAGACCTAGGATTCTTTCTTGTGGAACACCTGAGAGATTTGGCATCGTTACAGAGCACATATTGGTTTCTGTTAGGCAGGTAGCTTTTTATCAGTGCATTTGCAGCGTTCCGAACGCCTAATGATCGAATTTTTTTAGTAGAAGAAATTTATCTACAGTATCGAACGCCTCCCAGAGATCAATGAAGAGACCTATGCCATGTGTTCTATCGTGGGAGCACTTCAGAAGGTCAGTTACAAGATGAAAATATAGCTAGCGTAGTATTAGATTTTGTTCGGAAACCAAACTGCTTACTACTAATTATGTTGTGTGATGAAAGAAAATTTGATAATCTTGAGTGAATAACTTTTTCTATACCTTTGTTGAAGATAGACAAAGTAGAAATAGGCCTATAATTAGATACATCTCCTGAACTACAGGACTTAAAGATAGGAATTACACAGCATGCTTTAAAATATTAGGGTAAGCACCGGTCTCTAAACACAAGTTGAAAATGTAACAGAGAGGATTAGCAATCTGATGCATGACTTTTAGCAGTAATGATGGTTGGATTTCACCACGATTACAACGCTTATTACTGAACGATTTGAGAATTTTGAGTATTTCATCGGGACAAGTTGGATCGAAAACGCAATCAGTATCAACATAATTTGCATTAATGGTAAAATTCCCTTGTTTTGGAGGTAGAGCTTCAACAGATGTTACGAAGTTAACCCTTGACTTCACAATTAAATATTGCCTTTCTCCCAGGTAAAACACTTCTGTAATCAATGCCTCATGCTTTCTCAAGCTACAACATAATTCAGTAATTGCGACAAATGCTAAGCTCCCTTTCTTATCGGCAAGCTGCCACTCTCTTTCGGCTTCTTGTGAGCGTAACCCGACGCTCTTTTACACAAAAAAGTTTTATTGCACACAATTATTGTAGGGCGAAATTCAACCGATATGTGGAGCTAAAGGAAACCCTAGAGTGTAAGCAAACCGGCCATGGAGATGCTGTGGACACTGAATATATTAACTGTATTACTCCGTTACGGCACTCATGCCGTACATATTATCACTGGCATAGATTGACCAATTTTCTTTTGAGATTATAATGTCACTCTATATTTCACTAGCAAATTGCGCTCAGATGCATTTCTCTGCGAAGTTGTTGCCAGAGTCCCTTGTTTAAAAAGATTAATATTCGAAAAAAAAAATAATTCACGTTTACTTTAGACTTGTAACATGGTTCCCAATAGAGTGAAGGAGGAAGAGATAACCGGATTTTTTTTATCAGAATCTTTATTAAAAAACATTATTTCTTTTTTGACCTGCATGGTGAAGATGTGGTGTATCACTGAAGTAAGCATCAGCGCTTAACTTGGTGACTTATATGTCAGTGTTTAGTACGTTCAAGGTTTTTGTAACTAGAAGGGCTATGAAAGTTGTGGCCGCAATGGTTTGGGCACGAAAATGGCCGTAAGGACAGCTGCCGTAAAACCTCTGAGGAAGACGCTTGGCCGAGACAGTAATGTACTTCCGAAAGGGCCGCCGTTATAGAAGGCCACACCCAGCTACTTGTACAGTAATCTATCGCTACATAGATTCGCCAGCGTTACAATTTATAATCTAGCCTCCTTCATCCTAGTTTCAGCTAGCACACCATGGGCTAACCTGTTGCCCATATTATTAGAGTGCAGCGAGGAAATTTTCAAATGTGTGATATTTTGAAATTACTAGAGGCTTTGTGATGAGAATACTAAGCCCCCTGCACACGAGAGTTGAAACATGAAAACGTTCCACGATCTTGGAAGAAAAGTTTCTGTTGCTGTAAACAAAATTACGAAATGAGACGCTCTGTTCTCAGTCTCCCTAATGTACGTGTTGACGTTGGAGAACACTCAACAGTTTTTCAAATTGCTTTGCTTCTCAATTAAATTCCTTTGTATTTATTAGATCCAATTTCTGACAATTTATTTAAAAACCGTTTCAAAGAATATGTATTGCAATTGTATCAGCCTTTGTTTTTATATTTGCCCAAAAAGTTATGCAGATACATCATTGTAAATGACTCCTATTCTCGTACCAAACGATGATTGTATTGTATCAATGTGTCTGTGTGTAATAAACCTATCACATTTACTGTTACCACACTCGCAGAACTTACACTATCTTGAACCTTTGCAGATACGCAGCGGAATGAAACAAGAGATTAATTGCACGCACAGACTCCGGTGACTGAGAGACGAGCACTTTAAAGACCATCCGAGATAAAACAACGTACTTATCTAGAACGTAAATAAGTTTATGCTGCAGGCTAGATGCATCATTAGCAGCGAAGCGTTTTAAATAAGCACGTGATTCTTTAACCAATTAGCCTCGAAGCGTCGTTCTTTGCCGTTTCTGCGTACAGTATTTACTGCTATGATTATTCCTCAAGGTTTAAAAGAAAAATCATAGCATTATACTTATAGAAGAATTACCCAATTGCCGAACTAACTCTATTTCCGAACAGTTATTACCTCCGCCAAGGAGGTTATGTTTTCGTTGCGTTTGTCTGTCTGTCTGTCACCAAGATAACTCAGAAAGTTATGAACCGATTAGAACGAAATTTACAGGGATTGTTAGGTATGTTAAAAGGAACAGATGATTAACTTTTGGTGAAGATATGTCCATCCGTTTGTTTGTTTGTCTGCCTCATATTCCTTAATGCCATAACTCAAAAAGTTATGAATTTGTTTTTATGAAATTAATATGAGTTGTTAGGCATATAACAAAAAGTAAATGGCCAAATTTTGGTAATGATCCGTTTCTTCGTTCTGTCGTTCGTTTGTCACGGTTTTCAATTTTATGCTTGTTAGAACAATAACTAAAAAACAATCAATGGATCTTTATGAAATTTATAGGGGTTGTTTGTAATGTTGAAAGACATTCATGATTAAATTTTGGTGCAGATTGGTTTGTTCGTTTGTAAGTTTGACTCATGTTTGTCATAACGTTTATTAGCAGTAAAACTCAAAAAGTTATGAACGGATCTTCAAGAGAATTGCACAAGCTGTTATTACTATCGAAAGGCACACATGATTAGATGTTGGAGTTTTTTTTATCGAAAATTATGGTTTCAGAGCCAATTTGAATTTTTTTGCTACCGTTGCCTCGCTTGGCGGAGGTATGCGCTCTCTGAGTGCTCTAGCTATTTCACGGAATTATTATTTTCACCTATCAAATATAACTGTGTATTCGGAAATAGAGTTAGTTCGGCAATTGGGTAATTCCCATATGGCAAAAACGTTCCCAATGAAGTTTTCAGTTCCTTATTTTTTTTAGCAAATTTTTCATTTTCTATAGAAAATATTTATTTTTTTGCAGTGTATTCCATAGAAGTAACTACATCTGCAATGTCTTAAAACGAAATGGTAGAGTTTGCAACGTATGACTATAAAAATTTAGTGAACTTTACGTTTGAAAGGACGGCAGTAAAAAGCTAAAAACAATTAAGTATCATGAAAATTATGAATCTCAAATAGCGTGTGCAGGATTGGCGTCTATAAGCGCTTCCATAGCACCAATTTGAATCATAATCCTATCTCAGTGTACGCCTGAGCGAGTCTAATTCTCTTTGGTCGATCTAACGCGCTTTCGATTTTAACCCGCATTTACAGCCAGTTTGGTCAATGACGCGAATAAAGTACGGTTTAGATTGGCTCAGTAAATAATATTACGAGATGCATCTTTCCTCCGAGTAAACTGATAATTTTCACGCTGCAAATTCAGGCTCAGCTAATGTTTCTTACGTCTCTATTGGTCTAGCGAATGGCATATTCAACTGGTTTAAAATTCACACTATCGGAAAGAATTCATCTTTAGAATGAGTAGGAGCTACGCGCATGTTAGTTACCAACTGGGTTTCCAAAAGAGCCATAATAGGCAAAGCAGAGGCGTTACGGAGTTACATCATTAAAGTTCGTCCGAACACGCCTAGCACTCTACAGCACACATCAACACCCAGACAAAAGAGAACCCCCCTACGTCGCTTTTCGCTGGGTACTAAAATGGCGGGGAATCAGCTGCGGACACGCAGACTCGCGGTAGAGATACCACGCCGTTCTCTATTTGGCCGGTTGCCGCTCGCGCTAATGCGAGTTATTACCAAGGTTACGCATGCTATAACCAGGATTACGCATGCTATAACCAGGGTTACGCATGCTATAGCCACGGTTACGCATGCTATAACCAGGGTTACGCATGCTATAACTAGGGTTACGCATGGTATAACCAGGGTTACGCATGCTATAACCAGGGTTACGCATGGTATAACCAGGGTTACGCATGGTATAACCAGGGTTACGCATGGTATAACCAGGGTTACGCATGCTATAACCAGGGTTACGCATGCTATAACCAGGGTTACGCATGCTATAACCAGGGTTACGCATGCTATAACCAGGGTTACGCATGCTATAACCAGGGTTACGCATGCTATAGCCACGGTTATGCATGCTATAACCAGGGTTACGCATGCTATAACTAGGGTTACGCATGGTCTAACCAGGGTTACGCATGCTATAACCAGGGTTACGCATGCTATAACCAGGGTTACGCATGGTATAACCAGGGTTATGCATGCTATAACCAGGGTTACGCATGCTATAACCAGGGTTACGCATGCTATAACCAGGGTTACGCATGCTATAGCCACGGTTACGCATGCTATAACTAGGGTTACGCATGGTATAACCAGGGTTACGCATGCTATAACCAGGGTTACGCATGCTATAACCAGGGTTACGCATGCCATAACCAGGGTTACGCAAGTCATAACCAGGATTACGCATGCCATAACCAGGGTTACGCATGCCATAACCAGGACTACGCATGCTATAACCACCAGGGTTACGTATGCTATAACCAGGGTTACGCATGCCATAACCAGGGTTACTCAAGCCATAACCAGGATTACGCATGCTATAACCACCAGGGTTACGCATGCCATAACCAGGGTTACACATGCCATGACCAGGATTACGCATGCTATAACCACCAGGGTTACGCATGCCACCCAAATGTCACCTACCGTTTAAAAATTGTGTGGCAGTTAGAGCCCCAAAAGCACAAGCGCCTCCATGGAACCCAGCGACCCGACTTTCGGCTTTCGGTTAAGCGCCGCTTATACCTGCAGCTTCTAGGTACTACCCAACACAGTCTCCCCCCCATACCTCCTTCTCCGGACCGAATCTTCCCACTCTGTTGAGTGGTGCTCATAATAGCTTGGAGTGCCAGTCATTCGAAAGTCCAGCAACCTTGGATTAGTTATAACTCTCATGTGCTTTGAAATAAGATGGAAGATCGAAATTTAAAAAAAAAACTCTATAAGTGAAATACAAAAGCAGACGCTAAAATTCCGAAGCTGGCAGTAAAATCCCATGAGCGTGAAAAAAATCCCATTAAAACAGCAAAAAGATGGCGCATTGCTCGAAAGATTTGCCTCGTGTAAATGGGACTTTGGTATTTTTTTTTTGTCTCAAGTTGACGCATTCTAGTTGCGTTTAATGCTACACGATTTGATGATCCGTACGCGGTTTACATTTCATCTTTTGGATTACATCAACTCCTAGCATGTAATTAAACTGTAAAACTGTTCTATATGTGGGTTAGTAACGAAAAGAGTGGACACCTACTTTGTCAATAATACATGCCCAAGAAAAACATGTCATGTTACTGTCATACATTTTCACTGACAACTTAAAGCATGTTCTCGGTGAGTATGCTTTCGCAGTCGGCTTGATTCCGCTAACATGAATCTGTGTTGCAAGAACTTCTTTCATTTAGGGATAGTGTAGTGCTTGCATAGATTTTTTTCCTCATAGACAACATAAAAAATAAGCAACGTTTGGTCAACGACTAAAAGCAGGTTTATACGCAATGAATGATACCTAGATGGCTCTGTGGGTTTGTAAAACAAGGTTTGCGCGACGTAGAAGATCAAGACTGACAACTATATAAATTATTGAGCAACTTTACAGCCAAATGCCTTTGAATTTCAGTTTTTCGATCCCAAATTATGAAATTTTTATTAATTTTCACAACTTTTAAGTATGCCAAAGAAATGCCTTTTATGTTATTTGACGTTCTTCTATTTAACGAAAGTGTATGACGAATATCTGTGTACAATGCTCGTAAAAGCGCCTAGCTGTTGGTATATCAATAAGTTCGTGCTAGTTTACATGAAGGTTTGTCTGAAAATAAACTAAGTTTATTCAATAAGTTACGAAATTAATATAGTTTCATTGTTTTCTCGATTTACAAAAGTTTTCCAGAAACGCCTTCACATATAACCAAAAATAGGGGGTTAAATTGAGGGACCATCAAGAGCTTCATTATCTTTATATCACCATAAGTGCGTGAAACTCATTCGCAATAACATCTGTCGCCCAAGCATTTCCATTGCTAGTCTGGGAATGTACCCACAAATACGACAACACTTGTCTCGTTTGTAGGTAAATAGCAATATCTCGGCAATGTTACTGAGGCCCAGTAGACACTCTTCCATAACTCAATTACTTTTCAAAGCAGCACAATAGTGTTGCTTCAGTGTCTATTGGAATAATGCTAGAGCGGAGACCCTCATAAATAGAGTGCTGTTATTATAGGCAGATGGGCGACATATTTCCGTTAACAACAAAATGAACTGGACCGCATCCTCGCTGAGTTTGTATCCTCTTGGAAGTAGTCTGTCCCACACGATGAAAATCATACATTAGATTTTTTCGAGTAGGAAATTTTTCTTAGGAGTATCTACAAATTCCGTTGAATTTTTCTTCTGGAGAAAGTTTAGTTAATTACATCGTTTATGTTAAAGCAGTAAGTGGAAAACTACGCGACGTGAAATCATGAATGTATTTTTATACGGGCTTGTAAAAGAACAATCTGGCACTGGATTAAATGGCAAACATTTGATTAACGATTATCCCGGATACCTATTTTACCTACAATTATGTAATGGTGAAGATGATAACTATTTATATACAGTGCCTAGACATAAGTATTTGCACCACCCTATTTTTTATGTATTTTAAAAAATTTAGGGACTGTTTTAAGACAAATAATATAGGAAGTTAATATAACATATATATAATAGAATATTTTAACAAAAAAGTCAAATGTGCACTAATTACAAGAAAATTTAACATAAGCAAAAGCAATGAGGGACAAAAGTATTTGACAAAAAAATCATGACATTAGTACTTGGTGGCGCGACCGTTATTGGCAATAACAGGATGGAGACGATTGTTATAGCTGGAAATTAACTTTTCACATTCACTTGAAGGTATTTTTTTTCGTGCGACCATGGAACCCCTTCCCAAAACTCATTTCCTTTCTCTAGGTGGTCTTTGGCAAATGTTAAGCGGCTCTTGACATGTTTTGCTGTAAGAAAACTAGTTTTACGAGGAGTGTAAGAATGAATGCCAGTACGGTTCAATTCCCTAACAATAGCTTTCTTTCAGGTATTTCAAATCGGCATTTAATTTCAAAAAGGATTTAATAGTTTTCTCCACGTTTCTAAAAACACATTTCTCTTCATTACTGATTTTAAAAAGAACAATTCTGGAGTAAAAGTAGGTGCATGCTATANGGTCTTTGGCAAATGTTAAGCGGCTCTTGACATGTTTTGCTGTAAGAAGAGGAGTTTTACGAGGAGTGTAAGAATGAATGCCAGTACGGTTCAATTCCCTAACAATAGTTTTCTTGCTGACATACAGTCCCTGAGAAGCCAGTTCACTCTGAAGGTCAGCACGAGTTGTCATGGGGTCATTAGTCACCTTACGTAGCATGTAGCGCTGGAGACGACCCATGATCTTACGCGGAGCTCCAGCTCTTGGCAGGTTGGAGACCGCCCCAGTCACTTGATGCTTGCGGATATTGCTCCAACCGTTGAAAAAGGAATATTGATACGTTCTGATATTACACTATAAGTAAATCCCTCACTACGAAGTTGAATTATCCGTTTACACGTAGCTTCAGGGATTTCTTTAACTTTGGGCATTGTAGTGAGATTGTGAGCAAATTCAACGACGTCTGGAGAGGTAATGATTGCACTGGCTGTGGTTTGTTAACATTGCATTTGTTTCGAGACGTTTCATGAACGTTCTAGAATAATTTTCAAATTAATTTATTCAAATTATACTATTAAATATCACAGATTCAACATCATATTTAGTTTGGTCAAATACATTTGTCCCTCATTACTTTTACTTCTGTTAAACTTTCTTGTTATAAGTGCACATTTGACTGTTCTGTTTAAATATTCTAGTATATTTATGTTATATAAACTTCCTGTATTAATTATCCTAAAGCAGTGCTTAATTTTTTTTAAAATACATGAAAAAGAGTTGCGTAAATACTGATGTCTGAGCACTGTATGTATGATATGTATTATGAATGTCGAATAATGGTGAGACTCTGCCCACTTATTTTGTAAAAAAAAATCTATATATAATTAAAAGAGTGGCCGGCAGCTAAAAGTAAAATTAGGGGCAAAAAAAGGCGCATTATTCATTAGAGCTGCAAATTTCAAATGGTTTATGCTCATTTACGATGTTTTTAGTATCAGTGAGCCCTCATGACGACTCTGACATACATCCCTCCATGCTTCAGTTTGATGAACGGGTAAACATTTTATCAACATTAGCACTTGAAATGCAACAAACTCTTCACAAAGATAATCTGATGTTTGCATTGGTAATCCTAGAAAATATCCTCTAGTCAGAACTACCGTCTTGGGAGTTATTGTTCAAATCCTCTCGACTGTGCTGTAGTATTAACCGAGTTTCTCATGTAAAATTTTTCTTGCAAAATTTTCAAGTAAACTAAAGTTTGGCCAGCTTAGATGCAATATCACTAATGTTACCACCTTACCGGTAGTTTCAAAGACATTGTCTACTATTAACCGGTGTCAGCCACTGCATACTCGTACACATGGAAAATAGTTATATCTGATAGGGAATAGCTAAACAGAGCTCAAGCTTACTGTGTTTGCTTTTGAACATATTTAATTCCACTGGCTTGGAATCGTTCGATAGAAATATTTTTTCAGTTGGCAACACTGTGGCTGGGGAATGTTTTCATCATTTGCTCTGCTCAGGGCAAATTGTTACTCGTTGAATTTCGACCATCAGTATTCTATTTGTAATATACTTTGTCTATTAGTAGCCCCTTTGATGACGTGTTACATGCTCGAGATACTCAGACAGAGACCACAGAAAGTAATTTCTCAAGAGTCGACCCTTACTGCATACCTGGGCAAGGTATTTAGGGTACAATCGATTTCAACGCACAATCAAACTGTTTGACACTAGGGGCCTAGTACAATCGCGTTGTACTTTTTCTGAACGTTCATAATTTCAATCAAATTAGTAACTCCTTCCAAAGTCAGTGTAACCAAGACTTGAGCCGTTGCCGGAGTCCACCTAAGAAAGCATGCTGTAACATCAGACGATAACACTCTGAATACACTGACCAGTCAGCCCCGAACAGATACAATATACGTACCTATATTAATACACACCATGCTGTACTTAGGCAGCAATGCTTTCTCTTTGCTGAAGATTGCTGTAGTTTGGTGTATTACTACGGTGTGTTATATTGTGTTTTAGTGGCCTGCAGTCACAGACTAATTACAATATTTATTACATATATAATCAATACTGAAATCTTAGGACCAAACTCCGTAGACTGTATGCCAGAAAATTCTACTCCTGCATTGTTCTCTGCAGTTGGTCTCATGTCTTGCTAATATGCGGTGAGCGCTAAGAGGCTCTGAGCCATGAAAATCACTTCCAAATTAGTCTGCTCAGCTGTACTGGGCAATTTTACAGCAACTGAAGCTACAGAATTGGTTTCATAAAATGCGCCAGCATGCTGCGTCCTCGGTAAATTATTTTATGCAGCTAGCACAATAATTGATGGAAAAGGAACGAAAGAAATAAGATAATTTGCTTATTGGTATGCCGCATACCACACAGGAGGATCATCTTTTCATGAGCAGTCGAGATGTAACCAATTCTGCTTGTCGTGTAAATTCTCCATATTGAATTCGTGTTCTGCTCGCCTGTGAGAAATAAAGTTAATTGCACTTGGAACAACGTAATGAATTATACGAACGTCTTTTTGCACAATCATGTCACTACTGCGTACACTAGAATATATGAAATTTCCTCCACATTACAGTAGTAATGAAAGACCTTGGAGATTGAAAGTGTCACAGTTGATACCGCCTCTACCAAGCCAATGTTATCAATGGTGCATACGGAGTCTAAAAATTTTTTAAAGGTCATCATAGTGACACTGATCCGACGAGTGGACGTCTTTCTCCCAGTCCGGAGCTCATAAGCACCTCGATATTGTGGCAGTAAACTGCTGAGATCCAGCGACGGCCGGACAATCATTCCCCATTCTTTTCCTCTCTTCACAAGATGATGATACTGTCAACAAGAAATTGCTTCAGAGCTTGAGATAATAGCGAAAGGCAAGTTCTTGTAATGGCAGCCTCTCTTTTTGCTAACGTCTTAAGTCCGAAGTGAGGCAGCGATGGAGTAATGATCTATCTTACCGGCAGAGTAACCATTATCTGCCGCACCAATTACGGCTGAGCAGCTGGTTCTCCATTTCATGGAAAAAAGATGCCGGGCCCCTTTAACAGTTGCAATACATTTGGTGCATTGCACCTCTGGAGTGAAATTCCTAATGGCGTAATAGAAGAGGGACAGATGTATAAAGTTTAATAAACTAATATAACATGTATGGATTGACTTATCTTTTTTATTGGAGTTTTTGCTTATTAAATGCAGCATTAGCTTCGGCTCAAACGATTTAAACAACCTGGAAGAAGAATGTTTACCCATGCAGTTATCTCAGAGGTAAAGTTGCACGGTATTTATGCTTCGTATTCAGAAAATAATTACTTCCAATTTTGAGTCAGCACTGCACTGATGGATGTACATAACTGCAACTCTTTAAACGTCTCTACGAGGCGGCTGTGACATACTACGCAACCGTAGTGCAGACGGTACAAACGATTACGTTCGTCAGACCTCCAATTAGGACTAACGACTGCAGCTCAGTTGACTGCTTTGAATTTCAGTTCTGGTTCGCTTTATCATCAGAAATAAATGACGGCCACAATATTTAGCGCTTACGTCAGTGAGGTAATAATAGTATGCTAACCTAACTTAATTTGAGACCGTTTGAGGATGAAATTTAAGACATAGATTCGGTCCAATCTTGTGACAGCTACCCTCATGACTGAAGTGTCGGAAAAGGTAAAGATATTAAAATTGTTCTAACTCAGTCCAGCTGCTCCAATTAATAGCACCTTTACCAAAGATAAAATTTCAAATAGACGAGCATAACTTTAATACATTTGCAGAAAAATTTGTGACACCGATGATATCACAAACGATAAACGCACGCTCGTGCTGATGTTACAGGCACCACGTGTTTATTTACACCATAAGTTTGGAAAGTCATTACTCTATATGTGCAGATAAGTCCATCCATGGGCAAGTTTGTCCACGTTGTTCTCTAGTGGGAAAGCTCATGATAGATCTAACACGTGATTACGCAAAGCTTCCTGAATAATATCTGCAGAATGGTTCATCTTAAGATCCATATCTTTTGTAAGAACCATAAAATGTGCAGGTTCTTTCGTCTATTAATTCTAAACACAGTAAAATTTATTATTTCTTCTTATATTGCGCTAAGTGGTCAGTAGTTTATTCTCGCTCAATGAAACGTTTGTGACCAAAATGTTGATGGCCTGCTCACACCAGGGACACGATGGTCTGACCGCGATTTTGTAGGCAAGTTGTCGTGTGAATAGAATAAATCTGATAGGTTTGATAGGTTTATTACACACAGACGCATTTGATACATTACAAGTATTTGGTGAGTAGTAATACACTATCGAATAATTCATCTGCGTAGCCACTGAAAGTTTAACAAATTTTTTGGGCAACACTAAACAAAAGCTAATACAATTGCATGACGTATTCTTTAAAACGTTTTTTTTAAACATAATCGGAAATGGGATCTAATAAATACTCAGGAAGTTTACTGAGAAGCATAGCAATTTGAAATACTGTAGCGCATTTCTCAACGTCAACACGCACAATTGGGAGATTGAGAACAGAACGTCTCATTTCGTAATTTTTTTGGGGAGTAAGGGGACTGAAATACTTTAGAAATACATCAGGATGATTATAAGACACAAATAAAAAAAATTAAGTAAGGAGGAGTTGTAAACATCCTGAAATTGCAACATTCGTATAGACGAGTACATTTCACTGCAACTCATTACAGACACACTGTTTTCGTTACGTCTAATACGTAGTATTCGCCTAAGTATATTATTCAATATAACTTCAAGTTTGTGGATGTGATAACGTGGGGCTCCGCCCCAAACGATGATATTCTGGACCAGCACTGAATGAGCCATTGAGCAGTAAACTATTTTTAATGATTCACGATCAACAAAATTTAATATTGAATACATTATGCTGAGATCCCTGCCAGGCTTGCGCCCCACGTCTTCAATCTTGGGACTTAAAACACAGCTTTTCATCCAGGATCAGTCCAAAGTATATTATTTAGGGCACCCACTCCAGTAGATTATTGTTAAAGAAAATAGGTGGCAACTGTTGGTGAGTACAGGGGGAGAAACACATTGATTTGGTGTGATTCTATGAGCAGTTAATCTATTTTGAGGTAACCATTCAGACAACACATTTAAAAAAGTTTGCATATCAGTTATAGCAACTTGAAAATTACTTCTCTTGTTGTAAAAAACTGCGTCATCCGCATACAATACCCAATTCATACCGAGGGTAGTAATGTCATTATTAAAAATGTTAAATAATAACGGGCCTAAAATTCTTCCATGGGGAAAACCCTAATTAATTAGTAATATAAGTGATTTGGCATCATTACAGAGTACATACTGATCCCTGTTAGACAGGTAACTATTAATTAGTGCATTTGCTGCATTCAGAATGCCATAATGATCACGTTTTTTTAGTAAAAGTGATTTATCGACTGTATCTAACTCGTTTCTGAGATCTAGAAATAAAGATATACCATATGTTTTATCGTGGAAGCATTTCAGAAGATCTTGTTACAAGATGGAAAATTGCTATCGTAGTATTAGATTTAGTTCGAAAGCTAAACTGCTGACCACCAATTACGTTATGTAATGAAATGAAATTCGATAGCCTAGAATGAATGGCTCTCTCTAATTTTCTATTGAAGACAGATAACGTAGATATGGGTCTATAATTAGCGACATCATTTGGACTACCTGACTTGAAGATAGGTATAGCACGAGCACGTTTTAATACATAACACGTACCTTACTTTGTCTCCGCTTTTTCTCTACCGTCTATGTGAATTACTGAAAATGTAGTGCAGACTATTAAGGATAACTGCCTTTTGTTATACATGTACATGCTACCCTCGTCTCTCCTTCAAACTTCACCAAAAATGTTATTACTTCGTCCAAGTTCTGCTGTCAATTTTTCCCTGCAAGTAATTTAACTTTGTGTTAAGCAAACTTTGTTTTATATTTTGATCTCATATAGGTTTTATGACGCGTGTTTGCTATATACTTTTGCATTTAACAGGCGAGCTTCCTTAAAAGCTCCAACTACCTACATTACGTTAAAAAAAAAAATGAAATATGCATGCCATACTATAATACAATATATAACACTTGCAACTTTATTTTTCTTAACACTTCAAGTTTTATATAATGACGCATTTTCCCTCTCATGATTTCCCATATGACGTGTACACACGACAGTCAAATCAATGCTTCGGTGATAATAAGCAAGATATCCCAATTTCAAGACTAATTTGAATTTTTGTTAGCACTGCTTGCTTGGCGGACGTATGCGCTTCTGAAAGTGCTCTAGCTTTATATCGTCGCTCTTACATTTTCTTTTTACTATGATACGTTATTTTGTGTATGGTAACGGTTGGAGAAAATCCACGTTCGAAGCTTTGACAATAATAATTAGGTTTTTCATTTAGTTGGGGTCACCAGCATCTTCCACAAGAAGAGAGAAAAAATCAAAACGTTCACTGCCACCCATAATAGTTTTTCACATTTGAAGTTAACAATCTGTCACGTGACACTACCTTTGCCTTATTTCATTCGCCAATAGCATACCCAGCGTTGGGCGGAAATGATATAGAAAAAGCGAAGGTAAAAATTATTGCATCAGCCGAGGAGATTATGTTTTTGTCGAGCTTACCTGTTTTTTTGCTTGCGTGTCTTTTTTGTCTATCCGTCTCTCACCCAGATAGCTCAAAACGTTGTTGAGGGATTTTTAAGAAATGTACGGGGATTGTTAGACATGGTAGGAGGTATAGATGGTTAATTGTTGGTGAAGATTTGCTCAACCGTTTCTCCCTCTTTTTTTTTTTTTTTTTTCTTAGGGACATAACTCAAAAAGTTAAGGGTGGATCTTGATTAAATTTGTAAGACTTCTTTGATAATTATGTTACTAGGAGCAAACGACCCAATTTTTTTGTGTTGTTCTCTTGGTCCGTTTGTTTGTTTGTCTCTCGGCTTGTTTATATGTTTTTCAGTAACATAAGTCAAAATGTTCGAACAAATTTTCATGAAATTTGCTGGCATTGTTAGAAATGCGAAAAGTCACAAGAAAATTACATCAACTGTTATTATTGTCAACAGACAGAAATGACAAAATTTTGGTGTTGATGAAAAAATCTGGATTTCAGAACCAACTTGATTCTTTTTGTTAACATTGGCCTACTTGGCGGAAGGCTGCCCTCTCCTTGTACGTTAATTAAAATTGAACTCAGTTGTTAGCAGTAGTCCGCTCAAACGAGTGTAATACATGCATTTATTATTGAGCTGAAATTCCCGCTGAAGCTCAAATTAGGCTCTACGGATTAAATACGCGCGCACTAAAGATGTTTGATGGGCCCAAGTATATGCAATACTTGAAGGGCTTCTAATTATCCATAAATAATTCGATCTCTTTCTATGAGTAACTAATTAAAAATTGAAGCTCAGCTTTTCCCAACGAGGCATAAATTTTAGGAGGTATCCTTCTGGAATCCAAGGTATAGGAAACTGTATCAAACTGAAAGTTAAATTCAAACTAATCCGCTTACATGAAGTGCTAAATTTCTTCGAGAGAGAAGATAGAGCCTGGAACAGTGTTCCTTTTGAATTCAAAGTTGTTACACCCAATATTTCTCCTACTTGACGTTAAGTAAGTTCATTACCAATCTACTGAAAATATAAGCATAATAACAATAATATCGAACCCGCACCCGTGGTTGAAAACGAAGCCGTGCAGATCTACTGGGACAAGAAGAAGCCAACAGAGTACTTCACGCCAACCGAAAGGACATCGTCGTAGGAGACAAACAGGACAAGTCGGCCAAACTGATCGACATATCAATCCCCTTCGACTCCAAAATCGTGGACAAAGAAGCAGAGAAGAAGGAAAAGTACCTTGACCTTGCCATCGAACTCCAGAGACTGTGGCAGATGAAGGTGGACGTCGTTCCAGTGGTCATCGGAGCTCTGGGGGCAATGTCCAAGAATCTCAAGACTGCCCTGCGACTGCTGAAGAGCGACCATCTCCACCCAGGAACCCTCCAGAAAAGCGCTCTGCTTGGAACAGCGCACATCATTTGCAAAGTCTTCTGAGCCTTAGGTTGCGGTAGGCGACCCGGCGCTAGAGTGTAGAGCTAAGCATCGCTCAACCAATCCAAAGTTTGGGTTGTGAAATCCCCTCGACAATAATAAAAAGAACAATAATAATAAAGCTGTAGTTCATTTTAGCACGAGTGCAGTTCCGAAATTGCAAAACAAAGACACGCCGACGATAAAGTTGTCTAGGTCTAGCGGAATCCAACTCTTGCTTAAACTTCCCCCTAATTTACACTTGGCTTAAGCTCAGTGCGACTTTCCGCGAGACATTTTTTTCTATATTGTTTTCAAGTTGCACATAATATCGGTGCTGCAGTTGTCTTCAATAACAATAATTATTTTATAAGCTGAGTGGATTTGGCCGAACATTCGATGCATTTTCTAGGATGAAAAAACTCCTGCGAGCAGGTTTACAGTTTCTAAGCTGTAACGTTCTGGCCTTGGGTGCGAACCTTCTGTAAGTCTTAACAAAGTTGTTTTGTATCCTGCACGTGTTTACTAGTGAGGTTCGTTAGCAGCTACCGTGCGGCAACTCACTCGCTCTCGTTTATGAAGTTTGACCAACTTACTGAGGGAAAATAAACAAATCTATCTTTGTCTAGCCTATGTATTTTTCAGCACAGTGGAACTCCGCTCATTGCAGGTGAAATTCTAAAGTAAATTTAGTGCTTATAGTATCAATTCTGTTAATTAAAAATGTTCTCTGCAGATTATGCGAATTAAGCACTATCAAAATATCAAACGGTAACTAGCACACTCTGAGAGCATACATCCGCCAAGCGAGGCAGCGGTAGCAAAAAATTCAAATTGGCTCTGAAACATTAATTTTATTTTTATAAACTCCAAAATCCAATCATTTGTGCCTTTTGATGGTAATAACGGCTTGAGCAATTTTCTTGAAGATCCGTTCATAACTTTTTGAGTTATACTGCTTACAAACGTTATGACAAACATGAGTCAAACATACATACGAACATACCGATCTGCACCAAAATTTAATAATTTATGTCTTTTAACATTGCTAACAACCCCTATAAATTTCATAAAGATCCATTCAACATATTTTGTGTTATTGTGCTAACAAGAATTAAATAAGAACAGTGACAAACGAAAGAACAAACAAACGGACCATTACCAAAATTTGGTCATTTACTCTTTCTTAAATACCTAACAATTCATGTTAGTTTCATAAAAATCAATTGATAAGTTTTTGAGTTACGGCATTGAGAAAAATGATACAGACAAACAAACAAACGGATGCATATATCTTCACCAAAAGTTAATCATCTGTTTCTCCTAACATACCTCACCATCCTCGTAAATTTCATCCAAATCGGTTCATGACTTTTTGAGTTATTTTGGTGACAGACAGACAAACAAACAGACAGACAGAAAAACACGACGAAAATATAACCTCATTTGCGGAGTTAATAAAATATGGTCGATCGCCAGCCATCGACGACTAAGTGAACCAAACAATCTGTGCCGGTGGAAGAGTTACGTGCATTAAAGAGATTTTGCTCAAGCTATTCTACCTCGCCGCAAGAGCTGTTTAGCACCCGCGAACAAAGTGAGAGAGGTGAGAATGTTTTCGTTGAAGATTTATGTATATATATTTGTATGTATAATTGTATATATGTCTGTCCACCCAATAAGTGATCGAAGTAGTTTGAGTTATGTTCCTGATTTTTGCAGAGAGTCTGACGGGTTGCCCTCGATATTACCCCTGCCAAAAAACTGGGAATAGCTGGCCATAAAAAATGACGGCGATGAAATTTGATTTCCCCCCAGAAACAGGTAGAAGGAGTTGAGCTAGGTTTATGATTTTTTGCAGGGAGTCTGGTGGGCTGTTTTCGATGTGACCCATACCAGAAAACTAGGACTAGCTATCCATAAAAAATGACGGTGATGAAAGCTGCTCCCACCGCAGGTGATGGTCCCACGTCACGAGGCGTTCCAGTTAACTACAAGAACGAATCCTTGTAGCTAAACAGCACAACCTGAGTCAAATGGAGTTAAATTGTATCGCATTTGGTTGTGCTGAGCTTAGTAGGATACAACTCACGCGTGCAGCAGTTTTAGCATTGAGGTTCTGAGCAATTCTATTCTGATGCCGAGATTGTAGGGCTGGGAAGGCAAGACGATAGCTCGTTAGACAATTTTACTACCTCACAATTTATGACTATTGTCTCCCGCAATGCTCACTGCAAATGCTACATAGTGTGCCTTGCAAAATTTTTGCTAAAATTTGTATTCATATAAAGTTATTGTTTCGTGTCTTTTACACGAATTTTGAGCCAATTTATTATAAAATCAAAATATTTATAACGCAGCTGTAGCACTGCATTCGTAAATGGAAATATATATATTAACACTCTTTTAAGGCTGAGCCATCAGTATTTATGGTACTTTCTGATGTCAGAAAAACTATCTAATCTTAATCTAACCACAACAGAAAATTCATAGAAATTCGAAAGCTGCAGCTGCTCATCCCGCAACTTCCTGCGGCAAGAGTCTGAAAGACACTGAGCCTCGAACAGTTATTTCTTACCGGGTACAGACTCTAAGAACTGTCTCCCACACAGCACCGCTTTCACTTCACCAAAACGGGTGGTAAAAACATCGTAAATTACGCGTTTCATCATTGTAGCTCATTTATGACAGTTGCTGTAAGCTCACAATATTGCCGGACGGATTTAAGGCGATTCTGTAACTCATGGATACCCTCGTGCAATTATAAGTCTGCGAGTACAGACTCCTGGGAGAAACGTACTGGGGTTTACTAAATAAAAATAGTCCTGAGCTCAACCAGTTGAACGTTCTGCAGCCACGAACAATGTAGCTGTTCGTGGAAGAGAAAAAGCAGTCCCTGAGAAAATGGTAGAGAAGTTGGAAACTGGCAAAACTATTTGTAACTATTGCGTTCGACTATCCTTCATAGATTGCAAATAAATAAGCAGGCGGATGACAGTTGGTGTGGCTCGCTGAAGCATATAATGCCTGCGCACATCTAACACAACGTGTGCGCCAATGCAAGGATAACAAAGGAACTGCGTCGAGATTTGGGCAAAAGGAGCGATTTTTACTGACAGCCAGTCAGCTTAGCGGCGGTACGTACGGAGCCCGTGCGGTGCGGAGCTGACGGGTGAATATTGTGACAAGAGTAGCGAGTGCAGCGTAGGCTGCATTACGCAGTTCTAAAGGCTGCAGTTCTAAAATAATATTATGATGGTGCAGTGTTAATACTACTACTGTAGTAGTCTACTACTACTACTACTCTACTACTACACTACTACTACTACTACTCTACTACTACACTACTACTACTACGGTGGAACTCCTAACCATAAAAAGAATGTTAGAAACGAAGGCAGACACACACAGACGCAGAACTAGCTATTCCACCTCAAATCGACCGTTTGAGACGGTTGTGACGTCATAGTTGTGACTTGGTACGGCTGGAAATATGTGCATCGCACTGG
>LQNS02277718.1:16415560-16435614 GCA_001587735.2 Parhyale hawaiensis
TAAAATTTATTATTTCTTCTTATATTGCGCTAAGTGGTCAGTAGTTTATTCTCGCTCAATGAAACGTTTGTGACCAAAATGTTGATGGCCTGCTCACACCAGGGACACGATGGTCTGACCGCGATTTTGTAGGCAAGTTGCCATGTGAATAGAATAAATCTGATAGGTTTGATAGGTTTATTACACACAGACGCATTTGATACATTACAAGTATTTGGTGAGTAGTAATACTCTGTAGAATAATTCATCTGCATAGCCACTGAAAATTTAACAAACTTTTTGGGTAACACTAAGCTAAACCTAATACAATTGCATGACGTATTCTTTAAAACATTTTTTAAAACATAATCGGAAATGGGATCTAATAAATACTCAGGAAGTTTACTGAGAAGCATAGCAATTTGAAATACTGTAGCGCGTTTCTCAACGTCAACACGCGCATTGGGAGATTGAGAACAGAACGTCTCATTTCGTAATTTTGTTGGGGAATAAGGGGACTGAAATACTTTAGAAATACTTCAGAATGATTATAAGACACAAATGAAAAAAATTAAGTAAGGAGTATTCGTAAACATCCTGAAATTGGAACATTCGTATAGACGAGAACATTTCACTGCAACTCATTACAGGCACACTGTTTTCGTTACGTCTAACACGTAGTATTCGCCTAAGTACAGTATATAATTCAATATAACTAAGTTTGTGAATGTGATAACGTGGGGCTCCGCCCCAAACGATGATATTCTGGACCAGCACTGAGTGAGCAATTGAGCAGTAAACTATTTTTAATGATTCACGAGCAACAAAATGGATATTGAATACATTATGCTGAGATCCCTGTAAGGCTTGCGCCCCACGTCTTCAACATTGGGACTTAAAACACAGCTTTTCATCCAGGATCAGTGCAAGGTATATTATTTGGGGCACCCATTCCAGTAGATTATAGTTAAAGAAAATAGGTGGCAACTGTTGGTGAGTACGGGGGGAGAAAAGCATTAATTTGGTTTTATTCTCATGAGCAGTTAATCTATTTTGAGGTAACCATTCAGACAACACATTTAAAAAAGTTTGCATATCAGTTATAGCAACTTGAATATTACTTCTCTTGGTGTAAAAAACTGCGTCATCCGCATATAATACCCAATTCATACCGAGGGTAGTAATGTCATTAATAAAAATGTTAAGTAATAACGGGCCTAAAATGCTTCCATGGGGAAAACCCGAATTAATTGGAAATATAAGTGATTTGGCATCATTACAGAGTACATATTGATCCCTGTTAGACAGGTAGCTATTAATCAGTGCATTTGCTGCATTCCGAATGCCATAATAATCAAGTTTTTTTTCGTAAAAGTGATTTATCTACTGTATCGAACGCCTTTCTTAGGTTTAGGAATAAAGATAAACCATATGTTTTATCGTGGAAGCATTTCAGAAGATCTTGTTTACAAGATGGAAAATTGCTATCGTAGTATTAGATTTAGTTCGAAAGCTAAACAGCTGACCACTAATTACGTTATGTAATGAAATGAAATTTGATAGCCTAGAATGAATGGCTCTCTCTAAAATTTTATTGAAGACAGATAACGTAGATATGGGTCTATAATTAGCGACATCATTTGGACTACCTGACGTGAAGATAGGTATAACACGAGCACGTTTTAATACATAACACGTACCTTACTTTGTCTCCGCATTTTCTCTACTGTCTATGTGAATTACTGAAAATGCAGTGCAGACTATTAAGGATAGCTGCCTTTTGTTATACATGTACATGCTACCCTCGTCTCTCCATCAAACTTCACCAAAAATGTTATTACTTCGCCCAAGTTCTGCTGTAAATTTTTCCCTGCAAGTAATTTAACTTTGTGTTAAGCAAACTTTGTTTGATATTTTGATCTCATATAGGTTTTATGCCGCGTGTTTGCTACATAATTTTGCATTTAATAGGCGAGCTTCCTTAAAAGCTCAAACGTCGGAGGGAACTACCGACATTACAATAAAAAAAAAAATGAAATATGCATGCCATACTGTAATACAATATATAACACTTGCGACTTCATTTTTCTGAACACTACAAGTTTTATACAATGACGTATTTTCCCTTCTGATAATTTCCAATATGACGTGTACACACGACAGTCATATGAATGGTTTGGTGATAATAAGCAAGATATCCCAATTTCAAGGCTAATTTGAATTTTTGTTAGCACTGCTTGCTTGGCGGAGGTATGCGCTTCTGAAAGTGCTCTAGCTTTATATCGCTCTTACATTTTCCTCTTAGTATGATACGTTATTTTGTGTATGGTAACGGCTGGAGAAGATCCCCGTTCGAAGCTTGGGCAATAATAATTAATTTTTTCATTTAGTTGGGGTCACAAGCATCTTCCATAAGAAGAGAGAAAAATCAAACATTCACTGCTCCCCATAATATTTTTTCACATTTGAAGCTAACAATCTGTCACGTGACACTACCTTTGCCTTATTTCATTCGCCAATAGCATACCCAGCGCCGGGCTGAAATGATATAGAAAAAGCGAAGGTAAAAATGATTGCATCAGCCGAGGAGATTATGTTTTTGTCGAGCTTACCTGTTTGTTTGCTTGTCTTTTTAGTCTATCCGTCTGTCACCCAGATAACTCAAAACGTTCTTGACGGATTTTTAAGAAATGTACGGGGATTGTTAGACATGGTAGGAGGAACATATGGTTAAATGTTGGTGAAGATCTGTTCAACCGTTTCTCTCTTTTTTTCTTAGTGACATAACTCAAAATGTTGGGTGGATCTTGATTAAATATGCAGGACTTCTTTGATAATTATGTTACTAGGAGCAAACGACCCAATTTTCGTGTTGTTCACTTGGTCCGTTGGTTTGTTTGTCTCTCGGCTTGGTTTTATGTTTGTCAGTAATATAACTCAAAATGTTTGAACAAATTTTCATGAAACTTGCAGGCATTGTTAGAAATGCGAAAAGACACAAGAAAATTACAGCAACTGTTACTATTGTCAAACGACACAAATGACCAAATTTTCGTGTTGATGAAAAAAAAAATCCTGATTTCAGAACCAACTTGATTCCATTTGTTAACATTGGCTTGCTTGGCGGAAGGCTGCTCTCTCCTAGTGCGTCAGTTAAAATTGAATTCAGTTGTCAGCCGAAGGCCGCTCAAAAGAGTGAAATGCATGCTTTTATTATTGAGCAGAAATTCCCGCTGAAGCTCAAATTAGGCTCCATGAATTAAATACGCGCGCACTAAAGATGTTTGATGGGCCTAGGTATATGCAATGCCTGAAGGGCTTCTAAATATCTATAAATAATTCGATCTCTTTCTATGACTAACTAATTAAAAAGTGAAGCTTAGCTTTTCCCAACGAGGCATAAATCCTAGGCGGTATCCTTCTGGAATCCAAGATACAGGAAACTGTATCAAACTAAAAGTTAAATTCAAACTAATCCGCTTGCATGAAGTGCTAAATTTCTTCCAGAGAGGAGATAGAGCCTGGAACAGTGTTCTTTTTGAATCCAAAGTTGTTACACTCAATAATTCTCCTACTTCACGTAAGTAAATTCATTACCAATCTACTGAATATATAAGCATAATAATAATAACAACAATATCGGACCCGCACCAGTAGTTGAAAATGAAGTCGTGCTGATCTACTGGGACAAGAGGATGTGAACTGATCGAGTACTTCCCGCCAACCGACCGGGCATCGTCGTAAAAGACAAACAGGAAAAATCGGCCAAACTTCAATCCTCTTCGACTCCAGAATCGTGGACAAGGTTGTGGAGAAGAAGGAAAAGTACCGTGACCTTGCCATCGAACTCCAGAGACTGTGGCAGATGAAGGTGGACGTCGTTCCAGTGTTCATCAGAGCTTTGGGGGCAATGTCCAAGAATCTCAAGACTGCCCTGCGAGAGCTGAAGAGCAAACATCTCCACTCTGGAACCCTTCAGAAAAGCGTTGTGCTTGAAACAGCGCACATCATTCGCAGAGTGATCTGAGCCTTAGGTTGCGGTAGGCGACCCGGCGCTAGAGCGTAGAGCTAAGCATCGCTCAACCAATCCAAAATTTGGGTTGTGAAATCCCCTCGATAATAATAATAAAACTGTAGTTCATTTTAGCACGAGTGCAGTTCCGAAATTACAAAACAAAGACACGTTGACGATAAAGTTGTCAAGGTCTAGCTTAATCCAACTCTTGCTTAAATAAACTTCACCTTAATTTACACTTGGCTCAATCTCAGTGCAACTTTCCCCGAGATATTTTTTTCAATATTGTTTTCAAGTTGCAAATAATATCGGTGCTGCAGTTGCTTCCGTGATTTACTTTAATTATTTTCTAAGCTGAGTGGACCTCGCCGAACATTCGATGCATTTTCTAGGATGAAAAAAACTCCTGCTGGCTGGTTTACAGTTTCTAAGCTGTAACGTTCTGGCCTTGGGTGCGAACCTTCTGTAAGTCTTAACAAAGTTGTTGTGTGTCCTGCACATGTTTACCAGTGAGGTTCGTTAGCAGCTACCGTGCGGCAACTCACTCGCTCTCGTTTATGAAGTTTGACCAACTTACTGAGGGAAAATAAACAAATCTATCTTTGTCTAGCCTATGTATTTTTCAGTACTGTGGAACTCCGCTCATTGCAGGTAAAATTCTAAAAAAAAATTAGTGCTTACAGTATCAATTCTATTAATTAAAAATATTCTCTGCAGATTATACGAATTAAGCACCATCAAATTATCAAACAGTAATAATATATGGTCGATCGCCAGCCATCGATGACTGAGTAAACCAAAACAATCTGTGCCGGTGGAAGAGTTACGTGCATTAGAGAGATTTTGCTCAAGCTATTCAACCTCGCCGCAAGAGCTGTTTATCACCCGCGAACAAAGTGAGAGAGGTGATAATGTTTTCGTTGGAGATTTAAGTATATATATTTGTGTATAAATATATATATATATATATATATATATATACGTTGTTATGGCCTGATAGAGGTACATCAACTCCGAGAACCTTTAAGGTTAGGGGGCAGGACTGGTTCTGCTAATATCCTATACCAAATATAGGTCTTCATACGGGTTCACAGCGTTCTAACCTTCTTATTTCACTAGCGGAACCAGTCCTGGGGACCTTACCTACAAAGTTGGCGGGGCGAAAGCTCATTGTAGGAGGGCTGGTACTAGGGTTGATTGGTCGGGGTGGATGGTGACAGCACAAAAAAAAATTCGGAGCGTTTTACTATCGAGAAGTGGGCGTGAAGCTGAACGTGTTTTATTTTCCTTCAAAATGAGACAAATTTGCATAAATCTACGGTGTTTATAATACTTTTTTCACTTTTTGAAGATTGAGGCGGTAACGTGGCCAGGATTTTGGTACGTCTATCGAACCAGAAGGCCATCTAATAGGCTGTTTTTCAATATTGTTGGCCTTCTAATAGCTCATATCGAAGTATATACATATGTATACATATATATAAGACACAAATCGAAAAAATTTAAGTAAGGAGTAGTGGTAAACATCCTGAAATTGCAACATTCGTATAGACGAGTACATTTCACTGAAACTCATTACAGGCACACTGTTTTCGTTACGTCTAACACGTAGTATTCGCCTAAGTATATTATTCAATATAACTTCAAGTTTGTGAATGTTAATTCAATATGTGCAGCAGGCGGCGGAACACTGCAAATGTTTTATATGGATGTTGCATCTTCAACAGTTTTTTTTACCATCAACAGAGGCCTACCAAAGCTTCAAGTTAACTTTCAGCTATTGTGTGGTGTGTTTTCGCCAATTGTGGGATTTGTATTTACTACGAAGACTACCATGCTGATGTGCCAGCCTTTTACTTTCGACAGGGTAAGAACTGTCGCTCTCGGTACATCTGCGTGTCTGCAACGTGCAGTAATTGGAGTCAACACAGCTGGCTATAGTTGAGAATTGACGAAACATTTGCTTGATTGGAAATTTCATTTATACTTTTGGAACAGCGGGTATCATAGTTACACCTTCCTATGGTTACCTCTCTAAATTTCGTAAGATTTCAAAAACTAAATTTACCAACTTTGATCCTCCCACCTGATGAGCTGGAGAACAGCTCAACGCGCGTCGTGGGTACCAAAATTTCTTCAACTGCTTCTAATCGTCATCTACAGTGATGCCTTCTCAGGAAAAAAATATACATATATTTGTATATATATATATATGTGTGTCCACACAATTAGTGGTCGAAGGAGTTGAGTTATGTTCATGATTTTTGCAGGGAGTCTGACGGGTTGCCCTCGATGAGACCCATGCCAAAAAACTTGGAATAGCTGGCCAGAAAAAATGATGGCAATGAAATTTGTTCTCCACCCAAAAACAGGTGGAAGGAGTTGAGCTAGGTTCATGACTTTTGGTAGGGAGTCTGGTGGGCTGTCTTCTATGTCACCCGTAGAAAAGAGAAAAAAAAAGGGATTAGCTGGCCATAAAAAATGACGACAATTAAATTTGCTTTCCACCCAGAAACATGTAGACAAGTGGGAGGAGTTGAGCTGGGTTCATGATTTTTGGCAGGGAGTCTGGTGGGCTGTTCTCGATGTGACCCATGCCAGAAAACTAGGACTAGCTGTCCATAAAAAATAACGGCGATGAAAGTTACTCCCGCCGCGGGTGATGGTCCCACGCCACGAGGCGTTCTAGTTAACTACAAAACGAATCCTTGTAGCTAAACAGCACAACCTGAGTCAAATGGAGTTAAATTGTATTGCACTCGGTTGTGCTGAGCTTAGTAGGATACAACTCACGCGTGCAGCAGTTTTAGCTTTTAGGTTCAGAGCAATTCTATTCTGGTGCCGAGATTGTAGGACTGGGAAGGCAAGACGATAGCTCGTTAGACAATTTTCTACCTCATAATTTACGACTATTGTCTCTAGGAATGCTCACTGCAAATGCTACATACGTGTACCTTTCAAAATTTTTGCTAAAATTTGTATTCAGATAAAGTTATTGTTTCGTGTCTTTTACACGAATTTTGAGCCAATTTATTATAAAATCAAAATATTTATATCGCAGCTGTAGCACTGCATTCGTAATTGAAAATATATATGTTAACACTCTTTTAAGGCTGAGCCATCAGTTATTATGGTACTTTCTGATGTCAGAAAAACTATCTAATTTTAATCGAGCTATAACAGAAAATTCATAGAAAGCCGAAGGCAGCAGCTGCTCATCCCACAACTTCCTGCGGCGAGAGTCTGACAGACACTGAGCCTCGAACAGTTATTTCTTACCGGGTACAGACTCTAAGAACTGTCTCCCACACAGCACCGCTTTCACTTCACCAAAACGGGTGGTAACAACATCGTAATTTACGCGTTTCATCACTTTAGCTCATTTATGACAGTTGCTGTAAGCTCACAATATTGCCGGACGGATTTAAAGCGATTCTGTAACTCATGGATACCCTCGTGCAATTATAAGTCTGCGAGTACAGACTCCTGGGAGAAACGTACTGGGGTTCACTGAATAAAAATAGTCCTGAGCTCAACCGGTTGAACGTTCTGCAGCCACGAACAATGTATCTGTTCGTGGAAGAGAAAAAGCAGTCCCTGAGAAAATGGTAGAGAAATTGGAAACTAGCAAAACTATTTGTAACTATTGCGTTCGACTATCCTTCATAGATTCCAAATAGATAAGCAGGCGGGATGGCAGTTGGCCTGGCTCGCTGAAACATATAATGCCTACAGAGATCTAACACAACGTGTGCGCCAATACTAGGATAACAAAGGAACTGCGTCGAGATTCGGGCAAAAGGAGCGATTTTTACTGACAGCCAGTCAGCTTAGCGGCGGTACGTGCGGAGCCCGTGCGGTGCGGAGCTGACGGGTGAATATTGTGACAAGAGTAGTGAGTGCAGCGTAGGCTGCATTACGCAGTTCTAAAGGCTGCAGTTCTAAAATAATTATATGATGGTGCAGTGTTAATACTACTACTACGGTGGAACTCCTAAGCGTTTTTTCTTACAATCTTTGCTTCCGTCTGTGTGTGTCTGCGTCTTGATCGATAAGGTGGAGTTTAGCTGGCAAACTCTGCCAACACTGCAGTATCAACACTGAACCATGCCGACCTTTATACACGTAGCGTGACCATAGTATCGTACGACCAGTGATGTTGAAGCAAGCAATCAATTATTGTGTCGTCGTCGTCATTACCGCGAATGTTCTTGCAAAAAACACTAAAGCATTACCTGATTGTGTTCATTTTGTCTGTGGAAATACCACCTGTTTCTCGAGAAGACGACAAGTTCTAGCTGTTTCTTCTTACTTTCGTAAACGTTTTCATGCCTAACACTACCGAAGATCGTTAAGTTGTATGCACTGCAATATGCATTGCTAATTTAGTTTTACTCCCTTGGTAGACCTTTCTGCTAGTAAGTCGTTATGGCGTCAGCTCTTACAAGAGTTCCCTACTGTTATTCGTTGAAATTTTCGGTTTATCTCCGTTGCAGCGAGGCTCCGCTTTCTGGACCTTGGAACTCTCTATTTTGAGAACATAAAATTATCGTAGTACTGGATCGCAAAGCTGAATGTCTGGCCGTGTATTTCATGCCCAGTTAAGCAACAAGCGCCCAGGACCTCTCTCTGCATCAAACAACTTTTGATGCGAAACATTCTGTGGGAATTGCCGAATTGAAGTGTTGCTAACCCGTACCTGTGATATCAAAAGTAACCGTCATTTTATACCGTATGATTTTACGAATTTGCTTCTCGAGTCCGCCGTTAAGGAGCTGCATCCAAAACCAAGAGGGCAAGAGTGTAATATACGAAGGACAGTGATGCTACACTTTAAGGAGATTAATGCATGCCAAAGAATATATTCTACGTGAGGTGAGCAGCAACATGTGATCCATGGCTTACGATGACGTAGCCCCAGCAGCACGTAAGGTCAGCAGTTATCTCAGTGACCCTCAGTAGTTGCGCGGCCAGTGGACGAGCCCTCAGGTCCGACCCTCACTCAGTCGGCCTGGGGCTGTCACTGTGTGCGGTGTGGTGTTGCTGATGCGGTCTTGGGTCAGTGCAGAGGCTCGTGCCGTGTGCTCGGCTTTCCTCACCTCGCCCATTAGGGGCCGTCCTAGTCCGTTTGTGTGGTCCCTTACGGTACAGTAGGGACGAGGTGCCGTGTGTAAGGGCCTGCAACATGTAGGCAACTGAAAGTTTTACTGTTTTGCGTAAAAATAAATCTGAGTTACCATATTCTCAAGATTTATTTTTGAACCTAGTGATTTTAATTGGCAAAAAATTTCCTCCACGGTAGTTTAAATTTTAGCTCATAGAAAACGCTCTCTACTACAGAAAAATATTTGTTGACAGCTTTTATCAAGAAGTGCTGTAAAATTAATGCTGATGTGTCTCAGAGGTGTGGTAAACTTAAGGCGGTGTCTCGCACGTCCGCTCACGGGACTCCATTCATTATATATTATGGGAATAGTATCGAGCAGTAATAACGATAATAAAAAAATTTATAAGTACCAAACATCATAAGGAAATAACATTTGGCAATGGCACCTAGCAGTAACGATAAAAAATAATGAAGCATAATGCACTATGCTTCATTTGAGTTTCATTACCTGTCCCCCGCTGCCCGATCGAGCGTGTGTGTAATTTTACTAAAAATAACAAATAAACACTATGCACTGGCCAAATGTAGTCGCTGAACTACGCACAATGTTAACACACAGTCAAAATATATCAACCTTTGCTTGCTGAATCTTAACTCCTGTAATTTGTTTTATATTTCTAGAGAAACTTTTTCACTGCTATGTAGCTAAATAAAAGGGGAAAATAACCGGTAATACATTTGAGCCCGTTACTGGAGATGGCGTTTAGAGCATTTAGAGAACGAAACAACATGGTGTAAAAAGTGTAAATAAAACTTGAATAAGGCGTTCAACATGGAAGGCAACAAGGAACTATATCATGAAAACTTGAGCTTGATATTAATAGTGGTTACTCAATCTTTTGCTGCATTAATAGGATACGCAAAAAGACTTTCCATCAGTCGGTTCTAAGTCTGCATTAATTTTACTCTCTCTTTTATTTGGAACATGAGAAAAAGAAACAAATGAAAGAACTGAAAGAAATAACAAATTATTTTTCACTGTGAAACTCACGGTACCCTCACTCCATGAATAATGCGCACTTACCTTGAAGAAAACTGCCATTCTATTTGAACAGACTCTGAGCAGCATCCGCAGTTTGAAGAGGGAATTTCACCCCTTATGAATATGGTACAGTACATAGCTCCCATTGTTCTCAGTTCCGAACACATTATAACCTCTTGTTAGCATGTTTCTTTTTGTTTTCGCCAAACGAACCTTAAACACTGCATTATTTATTGCGTAATCGGATAGTTTGGGCTATTGCTATTGTGAGGATTGGGTCGATTTTCTCAAACCAAAATACCTGTACTTGTCTTACGGACAACAGACAATCCTCTTGATTTACACCTTAAAATTACAAAGGGAATCCAGCATTAACAATTCAAATACCTAATGACAATCCTCTCTGACCAGACGTACGTGCTGCAAAATTTCTTGGGTGAAACTTACGCGGCAATAGTAAAAATATCGACAAGCATAATAATATATGTCGAACTGGTTTGCTTAGAATGTGAAGCCTAATTTTTCAGTTTATTATAGAACATCGGTCGAAAAAAATGCCCAGGTCGGTCTTGCACTCAGGCAAAATCGCTGAAATTTTAAAAGCTAAAATTTCATTCGAAGCTGACTTAAATTGCTAATAAAATGTGTAGGATTTAGAAATTCTTGATATTCTTCCTTCAGGAGACTTACATTCTTCTCATAGGGAAGCAAGCTTTGCAAAAAAAATGATCATTCATTGCATGTTTTAGGAAATTTTGGACTAGAAATGTTGACGGCCATGATGTGACAGCCCATTAGAAAGTTCGGCTTTACTCTCACGAGCGATCGAATGATTTTTATTTTGCGGTTAGTTGCACCGCATCCCTGCTTGTATGGAGGCAGTTATGAAACCGATGGATATGTGTACTTTATTCTTAGACCAAAACATGACGCAGCGCCACGGATTAGACAAGGAGGTGTTGTCTTACGATACAGCCGTGTGCACTTCACTTGATACCAGCGGAGGTACTTCTGTGACGCTGTGAGGTGCACTTGCATCAGTCCAGCAGGTGTACTCATACCAAGCTTGCATTTACACTCATATTAAACCAGCAGGACACTCGCATCAAACCAACTGGTACACTGGTATTACACCACTAGATGCAAGCACTCGTTACAATCCTGCAGGTATATTCTTGTTAAACTACCTAATTGGTACACTCGTATCAGACCAGCAGTTAGACGCATATATTATATTAGCTGGTACACTTTGATCAGTCCAGTGGGTATACTCGTATCAGACCAGCAAATACGCATATACTAGCAGTTACTGTCCTATTAAACAAGTAGGAGCACTCGAATTAAACCAGCACAGCCCTTATATTAAGCCAGCAGATACATTCGTATGAAACCAGAATTCGTACGCATATCAAACCAGCAGTTGTACTCGTATCCAACTAGCATGTATGCTTGTGTCAAATCAGCAGGTGCACTCGTATGAAACCAGCAGGTGCACTCTTATCAAACCAGCAGGTGCACTCGTATCAAACCAGCAGGTGCACTCCTATCAAACCAGCAGGTGCACTCGTATCAAACCAGCAGGTGCACTCTTATCAAACCAGCAGGTGCACTCTTATCAAACCAGCAGGTGCACTCTTATCAAACCAGCAGGTGCACTCTTATCAAACCAGCAGGTGCACTCGTATCAAATGAGAAGCTGCACTCGTATCAAACCAGCTGGTGCACTCGTATCAAACTAGCAGGTTTAATACGGCGCTACCGCTAGTGCTACACATTGCAAAACCTAGCGGCGCTAGCGCTACATTTGACGCTAGTTTTTGGCATGTATGTCTACTACTAGTCGAAGATCTGGAAACATTTATTTTAGTGTTTGGATAAACATGAGGCGTGAGATAGAAATAAAATATAAAATGCATTGCAGATGGAAGAAATCAAAGATGATTCATGGAAGTACAGTAAGTAACGTACTGTATACCATAGTAAACAGGGTGTTGCAAATTTCGTGGTGCAAACGTCGGCTAGTAGTAGAAAATATCATTATTAACACCTTTTTATCAATAAAAAAAATTCAAAAAGCGCTTAGTTTGTGAGATAACCATGTAAATAATGAACACTGATTGTTAATTACCTGCACAGGCTACATGCACTCTGCTCATTAATGCACACGAGGGTAGTTCTAATACCCTATAATAAGATAGTTTTTATTAGCAACAATCTTATGACAGTAACTGTTCAAAATGTCTACCATGAACATTGATATGTGCAAGCACAACACTTTCGTCAGACTCCATGGATGTAAGCGATATCTCCAGCAGCAACTGCAATTCAGGCGATAAGGTCTTCTTCCGACTCGACAGGTGTGTCATAAATAAAACTTTGCATATGCCCCTGCAAGAAAAAATATCTAGCGGAGACAGATCAGGTGATCTTGGTGGCCAGGACATAGCACCATTATGACTAATCCATCGATTTGGAAATTGAAGGTCGAGAAAACGTCTCACATTCAGAGCTTAATGTGCCGGAGCTCCATCGTGTTGAAACCAATGTCTTCTACGAATACCCAGTGGCCCATCGCAAATCGGGAAGCAGTTCTTCAAGAAAGACTATAAACATTCCCGGTGAGACGCTCTGGCAAAATGTATGGGCCAATGATTTGATTTTGAACGATACCTGCCCAAACGTTGACAGCATAGCGATGCTGGTGGCGATGTTGATGGATGACATGAGAGTTGTTCTGCTGCCATACGTGAAAATTATGAACATCAAAAAGTCCATCACGGGCAAAGGTAGCTTCATCCGTGAACTTCACAATACATGTTTTGCTGTTTCACAAAATGGAGATCTTCTAACTCCTGATTGGAAAACCACTGCGCGAATCGTTCATAAGGAGCATAATCTGTAGGAAGTAGACTCTGGACTCGATGATAATAATTTCAGTTCAATACACGCCACACTGCAGTATGATCTTAAATTCCCATAAATTTTCTAAGCCCAATGCCTAAAAAAATAAGCGTTTTTCGTTTTTTTTTCATGAAACTGTGTTTATATTGAAATTTTCTACTAGTAGCCGAAGTTTGTACCAAGAATTTTGCATCACCCTGTATACCTAGTGTAGAAACTAGCGTCTAGCGCTTGACATTGGCTAAAAACCTAGTGGCGCTACTAGCACCGCTAGTGATTCTCAAACCTAGCGGCGCTAGTGCCTGCGCTACTAGCGCCGCTAGGCACAACTCTGTTCGTGGTATGCTCAATTTGTAATGAAGTACAAAGTAAACAGCTGATGGAAATGTTAATGAACTTCATTTGCTATATGGGCTAAGTGAGAAAATCAGAACAAACAGCAGAGCTGAAGGGTGAGTTGGAGCAGCCTGCAGCCATGAAGTGATGAAGCCTTGATAGTAGTGAAGTGATGAACCACTGACCGCCATGAAGTGATCTAGCCTTCCTGGCTTCACCAGTTTAATCATCGGCTAAAAGACTGGGCTGATCCTGCCAAGCTTCATAGGAAACTGATGGGTTTAAAATATTCCAGGTTGCAGATGATGGCACTCGAACAGGATATCTGATTCCGGTCTTTCTTTGACAAATTTGAAGTCCACTCAATGCAGATGCATTCAGCTACTCTAAACAATCTCTTCCATCGTGATGTGTACTCTTTTCTGAGGTCTTCTCCATCCAAACTTTAGCCGCCTTTAGTTTACACTGATCGTTTTATTTTGACTGCATAATTATCGAGGCAAATGGTAAGATATTCTTCAGCTGTCAGCACGTGCGTAAAAACCACGATGATATCTTGGCAGCAAATGGTTTTCTCCATTTTGGGTTCTTCTTTCAACAGAACAAGTTTTTTCCGAGTCAGAGTTATATGTCACCCTCGAGTATGTTGGATACAAACCTCCATATTCATTAGAAGCAGTATCGACTGTGGGCAAAGAATATTGCTAATCGTTAGTAACAATGAATGCAGTTCTTGCTCTTCCAGCTTCTCTTGCCGTTCTCGTGGAGCCTGATATTCATTACTTTACTCTACATCGAAATTATATTTTCTTTTGGTTTGTAGTACACACATTTTGTAGTAAATCAGCGAAGCTTAGAGAAACTAATTTTTTTTTGTATTGTAGACGTAGTACTTCTTTAATCCAACTTCTTTGACGTGAAAATTTTGTTATGCTGAAGCTATCTCACTGTGTATTTTGGATACGCAGCGGAAATGAAATTCAGTGATGTTTCAGTGCATACTAATAAAGTTTTTTTTTCTTTTTTTTTTTGCATGTTATGTACTGGAGAGAAGGAGTGTGCTGAAGACGAATTGAAGTGTACTGCTCAGTAGAAAGCACGTATCTCTTACGATAATTTGAGTTGGCCGTCGTAGCGTTTTCCTCTACATGTATTTTAGTAAGGAAAGTACATTCAATGAAGAAATGTAATCACAAATTTCTTGTGATGAAGAAGAAGAAGCAAGTCAAAGACGAGAAAATTCCACCTAGGCCTATATTAAGCAAATTTATATATCTATTGTTGCGTGAATTTTTTCACGCACGGGTCCACTAGTTGTTTAGTATAGGGAAAAAAGGCCACCAAGTAGACTGCAGTAATGTTGCTTACGGTGCTCTTAAAACAATAAGGAAATGTATAGCATAGACCGCTATATAGATCGCTATATATTGGGTGAACGTTCTACATTACAGCAGTAACTGTAGAACATTCAATCAGAAGCAAACATCAGGAAACTGAATAAACTTTCTTTTCAGAGAGAGCAATCTGGGACCAGATGACGTCACTGCTTTTTGGCATTCAAAGGGTTGGAGCCGTAGATGATCGGGGAGGGGCCTTGCATATATTGTTGTTAAACCATGGGCGCACTTACATGAAACTGGCATTGACACTCATGTATAGCAAACCGGCAGGAACGTTCTTATTCAATCAGCAAGTGCGCTCTTATTAAACCAGCAGATAAATTCTTGGCAAACCAGCATTTACACTTATATTAAATCAGTAGCAGCACTCGTATCACACTAGCAGGGGCAATCGCATAAAACCAACAGACGTCTCTATAATAAAACCTCCAGATGCTTGAACAGCACATAAAAATAAAACCTGCAGATCAGATGCTCGAATAGCGTATAATAATAGCGTTATTAACTACTATCATTAACCATTCCTTTCTGTTGCGCATCAATATAATTTCAAGCAATGCCAATTCGCTCGTAGGACACTAGAGAATTACATCTTTATTTTTTTTCTTTTCCCTTGTACAGTTAGAAGCAGCCTATCTAATGACTTCCCAAAGCTTCTTCTTCCTGTTTGAATATCATACTTTTGCCCTTCACGCTTAATGTTAGCTGCCATTTTGAAGTTCTTAAAACGAGCACATATATTTTCGTCTATATATGTTAAACATCTTCCTTCGGGACTGCGCGGCATCCACGGTAACTGCAGCTGAGTGTTGTACTTGTTTGAAATGAATCCAACCCTGCTGAGAGGCGCTGCATCTTGTTCTAGGAAAAAACATCCACATGGTCCGAGGCAGTGCTGGAAGGAAGGATTCATGGCCCAAAACGTGCGACGACTTTAAGTTTTTGGCTTTTGATCATTGTTTCAGAAAGGGTCGTTCTGATCCCTCTCGAAGAGTCCTAGGATAGACTCACCTTTGAATCTCGGCAGCTGAATATTTAATGAACTGCTCGTGTAGTCTTCTTTGTTCCTGCAAATTGATGTGGTGATCGAAAAGGGGCGATGTCAAGGCTTTTTCTTTTGTATTTGAAAGAAAAATCGTACTATCTAATGATAACTACTTCATGAATTATTTTGTCAGAAAATAAATAAAAGATCTATATATGTTACAGTGAATGCGTGAAATCAGTAATTTCATGAAATCCCTAAAAAATTCAGTCATTTCGTGTAATGACTGTTTCACTCGGGGATTTCACGAAATAACTGAAATACTTTGGAATTTCATGAAATCTCTGAAAAACACAGCCAGTGATTTCATAAAATAACGGAAGGACAAATTTAGCGCTGCAATTGGCAATATGTGGAATTTTGACTGATAACCTAGCTAGAGTTAAAATCTTTTATTGATATTTGACGTAAATGATGAAATTTTGGTACAGATCGGTTTTTTCGTTTGTAAATTTGACTCATGTTTGTCATAACGTTTGTTAGCAGTATGACTCAAAAAGTAATGAACGGATCTTCAAGAAACTTGCAAAAGCTGTTATTACTATCAAAAGGCACAAATGATCAAATTTTGGAGTTTTGCTACCGTTGCCTCGCTTGGTGGAGGTATGCGCTCTGAGAGTGCTCTAGTTTGAAATGTTCCTTGAAGAAGGCACAATGGAAAAATTTCAGGAGAAGCTGCATACAGCAAGAGATAGTTTCGCAGGGCCTCCTCATCGCAATCGATGCAGAAGGAGGGCTTATCAGAAAACAGACCCAGACAGTGTCTTGCGCTACTGTTAGTCATTTGAAATATTCAGCGCTGGTTCATCATTTTGTCGCACTGTCGATATTTAACTGCTTATTTACTCCAAGAAGTTTGTGCAAAATGAAGCTAGAAAGCTGTTTCATAGAAGGGAAACGGATATAACATTCTCATGCAATTATAAACTTATAGGCTAATCATACTTATATATAGGTACTGTAATATTCTCTCATGATAAATGCAGTCCTGTATGCACACAGTTATTCTACTATTCATCAAAATTACTGTTATGATTATTGACCTTTTGGAGGTTATAGCGAATAACCGAAGCAAATACTCCTGACATTAAATAAAATAACAGACTGTCTTAGAGGCATAGGATCCAAGCCTAATCTCATATTGTGTTTCCATCCCCTCACATTTTTGTCTTGTCAGTATAGCCATTTCCATACATTTTTCTGCCTTACTTGGCCCATTTTCATTCATCTTACTCAGTAACATTAACTCGCTCATCATTGTAGATTGCATTGTCATGTGCAATGTTGAGGGGTATTTCGACTGCTGTGGTTGCCTACTTTCAAAGTAACCAGCTGAAATTTTCGGTAATTACAAAAATGAATTACCTAATATGATATTATGATTATATTTCAATTGCTGTATGGCAGTCGGAACACTTGTAAAAATTAAGATACATTTTGAACCGATCATGGCTTTTCAGCAATTTCTTGTTAATATTTTTTTGTTAGGCTTTCAACGCCGAAAAATGCGGATTTTCCGTGACTTGAACCCGAGCCCCGGTAGTGTGGTACTATATATGTACAAGGATCTCCTTCATACTGGTTTCTACACTTAAAGCGGTACAGATACATACTTATTTATCTCAACAACTGCAATCTTGCACTTCTCTATAAAGTTGTTCAAAGAAATTGTGTGGCAGGCGTTCAGCGCCGTCATTTTTGATGGCTAGTTACTTCTAGTTGCATGGCTCCCCAGCAAAAAATTATGGACATTGCTCAACTCCTTCTACCTTTTATTTTGTGGACAGACAAATCTACCGTTTGTACATATATTCTTAAATCTTCAATGACAACATTATCATCGCTCTCACTTTGTTTACGGGTAATAAAAACTGAGGTAAGTTGCAAAGAAATTATTTGAAATGTACAGAAAATAGCTACTTCAAGTTAGCGGTCATCCAGTTCAGTGCTGTGTTTACTTATAAGACTCGCCAAAACAGTAGTTTTTTGGCGTCAAGGATTAAGATAAAATATCATTCTTCACAGTTAGCACACAGTCGCCGATGACTTATTTCGATAAGTAATTTATATCTCATAAGAGGAAAAAAAGATGGGAAAACGTTAGGCACATGCATAGAAACATCCGCATATTATTACGGTAACTATCAACTGCAACAGTAGCGCAAGTAAGGGGAATTTTGCGAATGATTTTATTGTATTTATTTTAAGTTAAAATAAGGCGAGTTAAAAATAACAGAAAAATAAAGTAAGAACAAGCAAAAAACAGCACAGTGCAAAACAATTACACCCAGCAACAGCCAAGCAGACACTTAGGGAACAGACACCCCTCGGACACGAACAGACACCCCTCGGACACACAAGGCACACAGCATACCAATTAAGTGGTCGGCAACACAGTAGTCCATTTCACAGCACTGCAGTTATGTTCTGAACCTTTCGTCAAGGCTAGGGATTTTTTTTCACTGTATACAAAACTTGGCTAATAGAATTAATCTTGTAGAATAACTTCATTGTAGAGAAAATTACTTCCATCATATTTATTAAACTTTTAGAGTCAGTAGCGAGAAGGAAAAGGGCGCGAACATTGAATATAACTTAGTTGGCAAGAACAATGATTGCTGCAGAGGCACTAAGAACGCTTTTCTTTTATTATGCAGAATTCCCAGTTTCAGTGGATGGAGGAAATCCAATTATTATGTAGAGACTGAAAAAGGACTGCTCTTTAGTTCACAATCCGTTTAATGTAAAATGGGTATCAAGGTGCGCTATGTGCAAGATACGTCAGAGCTTTATTTTTCTACGTGATATTACCAAGGAGCTGGGAGGTGAATTCATCAATATGTTATAGCTATCAACATAAATCTAATGAACGCTACAAATGTATACACTACTGCTAAGTTTTGATGAGAGATGTTCTAAATAAGATCATTCAACAGCACGACACAATTAAGAGCTTTTGCACCTCTAAGTGGTTTCCCAACATCTGCCATTCCTAGTAAAAAAAATCGACATGTATCTTGTATCTGAAAAACTTGACGTGCTGGACAGAAACCGATAAATTGGCCCAATTGTATTCATCATCCCGAAACGTAGCTAAAGTTCGTTGCAAACTCCGTTTCTCAAAACTCATTCTAACAAGTAGTGTAGTTCGTCAGTGGGCGACTATTGCCAGATGCACCGATCGTTTGCTCTAAATTAGAATGTAAGTTGCGCTAAACCTAACAGTCGCCATTATAGAAATTGAATAGATCCAAAAGAAATGGGTTAAACGTCAACTTCAAAGCGTCCCCTAATTTGGATGTAATCCTTCAGATCACGATCGTATGCAGTAAATAACATGAGCCCCACTACCGCATTGTAACCCAACTGTGCCACGTTAAACTTTTATGATCCCGCGAATGAACTATCAACAACAATAATACTTTATTTGACCACCGACGTTTCGGGGGCATATTTTACGACAAAAGTAATAGATATTAATCTCCATTTCATTGCACTTCAATTTTTTTTCTCCCCTAGGTTTAGTTAATTTAATCTTAGAAAAGAAGAGTTTTTCATAAATCTGTTGAATATCTTGTGGATACAGCGTGTAAATGAAGCGCATAAACTGTTCGGAAAAATTACATAATTTTCTCTCACATTTTATGATGATCGTTTTGAGCATTCATAACACGTCGCGTAATTGTGTACCTGCAACCACAACACAATGCCAATTTTTTTATTTGTTCTCAGAGTCAATCTAATTCCACTCGAGTTCGTTGTAATTAGCTTAAATGGAAGAGATTAGCGATTAGCAACAGATCAGTCATGATGCGCTACTTGCTTGCACCATCTACGTGCTGTCAATTGCGTGGATTAAGTAAATTCTATGGAAATATATTAGTAAAGAACTGGTCTTCTCCCCTCCCTAGAAAAGATGAGATATTTGACAGCGAGAGATTTGTTAGCGCACAGAGTTGAAAAGTGAACGCATGTCACACACTTAGTATCTTTGACCTCCTTTGGAAACGATATCTATCTATCTATCTATCTATCTATATTATACTAAAAGTCTGTGAACCGGTCTTGCTTGTTTACTTGTGTCTTGTGTCTTGTTTACTTGTGTCTTGAGTCTTGTGTCTTGTGTCTTGTGATCTTGTGTCTTGTCATCTTGTTTGACACATTTTCTTCACTTTTAGATAGGGAAGAAATTCGATGGATCTACTCACTCTACCCTATCCATTCTATGG
>LQNS02277718.1:16444887-16471225 GCA_001587735.2 Parhyale hawaiensis
TAAGTGACCTCGTTATTGGCTTCTGGTAAGACAACACTCAAAGTTTCCAAGGAATCACAGCGTGATCACCGAACAGTTAAGGCTTATGCACTTGAAGGTAAAGTCAACCGGAAAACTCCGAATAGAGCCTCTACGAGGAAATTGACTGTTCGGGATATGCGACATTTGAAGGTTTTTATCGTTAAAAAACAACTTTCTACGAGTAAGGCGATATTTGAAGACGCTGGAGCCCCAATACTAATCAGAAAGACAAGATGTGAGGTTCTGCAGAGGCTAGAGATAGTGAAAAAGGCAATTAAACGACCACTTCTAACAAAAATTCATGAAGAAAATAGCGTCAAATGGGCTGAAGAGAACATGAAAACTGATTTATCCAATGTCATATTTACTGATGAAAGCAGAGCCACTCTTGATGGTCCAGATGGGCGTATGGATGGGTCATCAATGACCGACCTCAACAGACACGGCTTAAGTGTCAACAAGTTGGTGGAGGAGTAATGTTTTGCGCCGGGATAGTAGGTGACACCCTTATTGGTCCATTTGAAGTGCCAGAAGGCGTTAAACAAAATGTAGAAAGGTACTGCCTGTTTCTAGAAGCAAACTGGATTCCATGGCTTGATGACCAGACTATCGCACGCAGATGCAAATTGGTATTTCAGCACGATAACGCTCTCTCACACGGAGCACGGTCCACTGCTAACTGCCTTACTGATGGAGGATTTAAATCAAAAAGGATTGTGACCTGGCCAGCGAATAGCCCCGATTTAAACCCCATTGAGAATCTCTGGGCAATGATCAAAAGGAAGGTCTATGAAGGTGGTCGGCAGTTTTCGAGCAAAGTAAGCCTGTGGAATGCAGTAAAAACAGCTGCAGATTCTATTCCACCATCTGAGACACCAAACCTGACCAAATCTGTTGATATTCGTCTTATAAAAATCATGAAAAATGAAGGGTACCGTGTTCAAAATTAACTTGTTTTGTTTACACCACTGAACTCTTATTTTAGTGTTTAGTGAATTGTTTTGGTTTTAATTTCTTGGTTTTGGACGTTTAATAAAAACATTCTTGTTCATTTGTATTTATTTCCTCTTTATGATGTTTTTATTAGCTTGTTGCATAATCTGAGGTAACAGTAAGAAACTCGTAAATTGTGTGATAAACTTAGCAAATGGCTAAATATTTATTTTACAAGTGCTGTTTATAATTGCAACACAGCCATATATTTAGTTAATCTTGATGTTTCAAAGTCAGCCACTTATCTTGAAAAGTAAAGTAAAAAATGTTTTTTGAATAATCAAAGGTAACTCACTGTATGTTGTATCGATACAGTAGGTTGCTCAATGAATGTTGTGCTGGTATTTTCTCTGTGAATGATGCATAACACCCTCTTATATCATATTGGACTTTATGCTGGGTATTAAAGAGCTTGATCTGGCATAAGTTTGGACCTTACATCCCACAACTTACCTCAGTGTACTGGCTGCATCATGCAAAATAACAATATTACATTTAATTTTTTCCAGTGGAATCGATGTGCTTTTTCTACGCTATAAGTAGCGCCGTTCCTACGAGAATTACGTTTTGCTAAGTACTTAATGGGTTAAATCCCAGTGGGCCTTTCCTGGACGGTTCAAATGCCATTCCCATGTTATGGGTAACACCACTACTGAGCCGCCCGCCTGTTGCTGATGCCGCTACCGAAACTGCCGCTGGGATTGTTGAGAAAACCCACACTTTGGCTGTGGGTAGAATGATAGATTAAAAGACGCGTTAAAAACTACATAGCAGCGTCCTAGCGTCTACTCCTCGGCTGTACCTAGAACGGGACTACTTAACTTTAAAAAAGTGCATCCATCCTCTTCCTGAGTTCAAGAAGGTGGGTACAAAATATACAAATATCAATCTTTTCAATCTGCCAGCAACTAGATTCAAGCAATGCACAGAGTACATAGGTACTTCAAGTTTGTTTAAAATTCAACGATGAACAACTACATCTAAACAGACGAGCCAGCGATAATCCGCATCAGCGGTTGATGATAATCCTTGTGTGTAGTTATCATGTAGAAATATGAAGTAGGCGTACTCCTAAGTACGCCTAACTGTTTTCTGTAGAATAAACTTAATCTTGATATACCATCAGCTGTCTACGGTCTTAACTTGTTTCAATAGTTTTGCTGCTTGTTCAAATTTAATGAATGACTATGATGAGAGTAAATACTGAACTTTAAGCGCGACTCGCCTGCGTTATTCGTCCACTAAAAAAGTATAACGTTTTGCTTCAGGCGTTCATCATGCTAGCGCTGCCCTGTACAAGTGCGAGGTTTGCAGAGCACGTGCACCATCCAATATTGTACTTATACACATCAAGTGGTGTTCAATGAGCAAATGTGGCCCAATAACGTGCTGGTACGTGCAAGTAGGGTGAGTAGCGAACTGGTTAATATTAGCACGTGACATTAAAATCTTACTGCAAATATCCGTAGACTGTGAGCACTCATAAGGTACCATGCGCTGACGTCGGCGTAGTTAAGAGTCACAAAATTAATAGTTATCAACGAAGTAAACATGAAGAGAGCTTAACATGGCTTTATTGTTTGTACTGCATTTATTTTAGACGTACAGACATAACGAAAGAAATTGATGCAAATATTGAATAAGGGAATTGCCTTACGGAACCAGAAGATTACATTGGGGTCTGTTAAATGCAGTTAACTGTCTGGTAATATTACCCGTAATAATTGTGGTAGTTATAAACTGAAGGTAAACCACCCATTCTGTGACGTCAAAGACGAAGGCTCGTGCGACAACTTCAACCTTCTGACGGTCTCTATGTCTGACTGCGCCAACGCTCTCCCAATAGAGCGTGAATGGCAGAAGCGTTAATGCTGCATTCTGCTGAACGCAGGAATTCACATGCTTGGAGGGAAGGCGAACGAGGAAACTCCAGCATGTAAACTCAACCTTTTGGACTGTCGACTCGGAAAGTATCAATGAATTGTAGTTCTGCACACGACTTCATTTTACGGGTCCAAGGTGCGCTGTGACGACGGTGCGACTGGCCACCTGACAACAAGCAAAGCTCATAAAATCGAGTGGCAGTTGTTATCTAAGGAAGTGAGTGCATACGTTAAGACTTGGAACGACGCAAACACGACGATTTGGTGCTCTTGCGTTGTTAGCAGCAGATAACAGCAGTGATAATCGCACAACACCTGCCATAAATATTGATGTCTTCTAGGGAGCCGTGATGTTAGGGCGCAGGACTCACTTCAATGTAATCTGTGTCTCGAGTTAACTTAAGATTGAGTGAAAGTTGTTGACTGTTAACATTGGTTGTCATGAACCTCGAATTATAGCGTACAATAAGCCCGGCTATATGTCGCATGTGATTGTACGTGAATATTCAATTAGTTTTTCATAGACTGACTCTCCCTAGTGAAGAAAAGTAAGTAGAGTTCAACTGCGTCTACAGTTAAAGTTCATTGATTGACGCGACGAAGTTGTGCTGGGAGTTCTAAGTTTTCACCTTACTGTATTCTCTGCTTAACGCTTACCTGCTGTGAAAGTAATTTGGTTCTTGCAACTTAAGTGAAGCCAAGTCAGAGTTGGGCTGTCGTTATGTACCCATTTTTTGTTGTCAGTAAGAGCATGTGATTTTGCTACAACGCTCAAACTACTCGCATTACATATAACATTCACAAAGAAGAGTAAATCCGTGCGTGTCTAAGGCTTGTGTACCTCATAGCATCTACCAAGCCGTCTCCTGACGCCGACAGGCGCAGTTTCATCATGAAACACTGCCAGCCTTGACGCAGAAGTATGGCCTCTGTGTTTTGGATCATGTTTGCTATTACAGCTTAGGTAAGATCAATGGGACGTGCTAGCGCAACTGAGCCGTTCACGCCCCGGCCCCCGCACCGGATCGTTCGATTGCGCCCCCGGGGACCAATAACTCCTGCAGCGCAACCGGCCCGGCCAGCCCTTGCAATCCTGGCGCCAGCTTCTCTTGGGAGTCGTTCTCAGTTTACTTTCATCTCTTAAGATGATGAATTAGTCTGGGAAAATCCCAAAGCTGCTGCAGCTCCTCCAGCCTCGCAATTCTCTGTAATTGAGAGCTGGTGATCAAATGTGTTTTGTTGGGATATCGCTAACACCAAATCCTTCAATTCAACTATATACATACGAAATTTTTATTGAAAATAAAAATAGAACAGTTTCACAATACCATGGCGCTGTGGGCATGTATGATGAATTAGAATAGCGTTTGTATGATGACGTGGAAGAATTTAAGCGGCAATGCTTCAAGAAATATGAGACTTGCAAATCAATGGTCATTCGCAACTCCCATGTAAGTCCTTATACGAATCTAAATACTTTTAATGACTAGAAGACCGTTGTAGATTCACGTACTATGTATATTCATGTACAGTAAATTATCAGCCTTCATCAGCTGAAGACATGCGCTCCGACGGAGGCACCACAATAAGTTGCTCTTCGCAGGCGGGAGAATTTGATGACGGTTATGCAGGCGCTCAATCGGAAATCGAATCACAACAATCTGATCTGCCGGCGCCTGAGACGCTCAATCATTTCCATTTGAGGAAGAAAAGGTTTGAGCTTTGAGCGCCGTGAGCATCAGTTTACTGCCAACTGTGACTGCAACAAGGGCGACAGGAGCGACAGTCACTTGATATCGTCCATTGCTGGCAGATTAGATAATCCTGTTGTATCTCAACTAATTTATTGGCACTGCAAGACATCACGTTACTGCTATTCCTGGTGACCGTTGCTACAGTATTTATTTGTCGTTAAGTTTGTTGAACTACTCGACTACTTTTGGATAGGTATAAATATGCACAGTTATTCTTGTGGGTTCCAACAGCGAAAGATGAAACTGGTAAAGGCAGGCAATTATGCCTTAGCTGGACCATAGAACTTCATGATGCTCTGTAAAACACGCACTCGTGATTTGCAGCTCGTTTGTAATGGTTAGAAATATCCACCTACCTGGCCGGATCGAATAGTTAACTTTCCTAAATCCCCAGCCACTTTTGTCCAATCCAAAACTGCATTATATCCTAATTTGGATACAAAAAACAACGCCAATCATCAATGAGCAAAAAAGTTTTAATAAATTTCACTATTGCTCTTCATAGTTTGAGTCAGATTGCATGAACTGCATTTATTTAGATCTTATTATAAGCTTTTTTAATCCAAAGGGGAAATTTTTTCTCCAACACTAAAAGTTGCAGAGTTCCAGCGAAGAGGCGTAACACTTTATGAAGCTACTTCCCTCAAATCGCAGCTATTTACTAGTTCAGTTTCGATCCAGCTGTCGCATTCCTTTCACCGATACTAAATTGCCGCCAAAATGCCCCTGGAATTTTTGCCATATCTGGAGCGGAGCCTCCGGAGTATTTTGGAATTTTCCTTCTCGGTATCGAACGGCCGCTGCTACTTTGCCACTGAATCAATTTTACTGGACGGCCTGCCCTCCTTGCCCGGGAGAGTCCAGGCGGCTGTAAGCCAGTGCAGATTACGGGATCTGGAGTCCTCGAGGGCAGCGGCACAGGGGACCTCGACTTATCGAAAGAAGCCCTGAGGCGACTCTGTTACTCGAACGACCTATTGCTCGATCAGTTCGTTGCTCGTATCGAAAAAAATGGGAATTTAAGAAAATTGAAATTGAGACTAACAACTCGGGCCAGTTTTCGTTACGCAAATGCCTTGGCCCTATAGAGGGCGCCTCTCACGACTGCTTTGTTCGTTACCTGCGCTCCTAATTAATAAACAATGAACAGGAGTTGCTATTGACATTCTCTTCATAAAATCTTTTAATCCATCACAAAATTACTCGTCTATTCAGTTACTTCACAAGCTGACCAGAATCAACAAAGGTGAAGGGTTGGTCACTGAAAATATAGTCATGGCTTGCAAAGAGAGCAACTCTGCACTGCAGTAAAACTTTGCAGTTGTACCTGTTGGCACCGCAGTGGTTGAAGTGTTCAGAGTTAGTCTTCGAAAAGGATTGAAGGATGCAATGGAGCTGCCGACTTGAAGGGACATAAGAGATGAGCTTTTCGGCTAGACTGCTGCCGAGCAGGGCGACCCGACCTTTCTTTCAGTGATATGTGAAAAAAATCAATCTGTATTTGTTCTTCAACCGCAACAGGAATATGGAGAGATGAATAAATAGATAAATATAGAATGGTCTCCATTATCGTGTTCGACTGATAACTTGCTAGCGGTTAAGTTTGAAAGCCGCTACAGGAAAAGTATAAACCCAATAAAGTAGCTCAGGATATCTTGTGCATCAACCCGAAAAGCGCGTTCATTGTGGGTGTATATGAAGCAATATAACTTAATAAAGATAAATGAATATTCAGCTGTTTTTGTGTTCAACTGTCTACTTTTTTTCGTGGCCATCCTGTCAAGCTCCATCGGAATTGAAAGCAAAAATAGAAAGAAATAAAAACTTATAATGGAGCAGGTTGTGGATGATAGCTACCGTTGAAATCTAATAAATGAAGATGTCGACAATTTCTGTTACCGTCATCGTGTATTCTGATTCTTACTTTCTTCCCACACCCAAACTTCAGCTGCTCTCATTTCACTTGCAGATTGGGTAGGCGAGCAGCGGAGCAAAACGTCTGATAATCTGTACCTGCAGTGCAGTTCTTAGCTGGAGACGGGCGAAGCTCACGGAGATTGCGTTGCAGCAATTAAATTATTTCCTCCAACTTTTTCAGTCTCTTTCAATCAACATTATTTATGCTGAATAGAAAAAATCTCGATCAAAATAATATGAAGTAGTTAGGATACGGAACCGAATTTCATTTTTACTCTGAGTTATGCTTTACTGGCTGCTGAAAAAAAAAAAAAAAATTCTGCACGTTGCCGAAGTACAGGAAGAGCTGAGCTGGTCAGCAGGAATGAAACACAAAATACAATTTTTGCCTCCGCCAAGGAGGTTATGTTTTCGTCGTGTTTGTCTGTCTGTCTGTCTATTTGTCTGTCACCAAAATAAATCAAAAAAACCGGAACCGATTTGGACGAAATTGACAGGGATTGTTAGGTATGTTAGGAGGAACAGATGATTAACTTTTGGTGAAGATATGTCCATCCGTTTGTTTGTTTGTTTGTTTGTCTACCTCATTTTTCTCAATGCCATAACTCAAAGAGTTATGGATGGATTTTTATGAAATTAACGTGAGTTGTCAGGTATATAACATAGAGTAAATGACCAAGTTATGGTAATGATCTGTTTGTTCGTTCGTCATTGTGTTTTATTTATGCTTGTTAGCACAATAACTCAAAAAACAACGAATGGATCTTTATGAAATTTATAGGGGTTGTTAGTAATGTTAAAAGACATACATGTAAATGATTCAATTTTGGTGCAGATCGGTTTGTTCGTTTGTATGTTTGACTCATGTTTGTCATAACGTTTGTCAGCAGTTTATCTCAAAAAGTTATGAACGGATCTTCAAGAAAATTGCACAATTAAGGTGTTATTACTATCAAAAGACACAAATGATTAGATTTTTTAGTTTATACAAAGAAAATTATGGTTTCAGAGCCAAGTTAAATTTTTTGCTACCGTTGTATCGCTTGGCGGAGGTATACGCTCTCAGAGTGCTCTAGTCTTGAGCTGTTTTTTTTTATTTTTTTTAGCGAAATTTAAGTTAAACACACTGCCATCTTACATCTAAGGTCAGTAATAATATGGTTCCAAGCAGGGACTAAAATGTGTAAATAGATTATATAGCTAGAGTGAGATTAGCTCTTCTGAAGCTTAGTGTGGCAGTTATTTGGTCTCGGTGTGATTCACTTTTCGTGATAAAAACTACTACGGTACACAATAAACTAACTACACACGAAAAACTATCAATACGACTTTGATCAACAAGAACATCAGGAAAATGACGATTTTAGGAAGATGTCATTACATATTTCATCGCTAACCAGCAGAGTATATAATTATCTCTATGTGCATTTCATTACTGTATGAAGATGGTGATCGCAGAACCCCACTACGGCCTATACACATACTGTGCACGGAGCACTATCGTCGTATACACACATTGTAGCCTCGCTATAGCGGAACTGAGAGCCAAACCGTGTGTTCAAGTGAAAGGCGTTCAATACATATTAAGGATTTTTCAAAGAAGCATTACTCTCATTACGTTCAGAGAGGCATATTACCGACAAAATCGTTATTTATATCTATGGCACTATCGTAAGAAAGCATTAAACCTATATTGCATTACAATAATTTAATGCATTCATATTAATTAAATAAAATAAAAAAGTCATGGAATGAACGATTTTTTTCGGTTTAAAATTATTGAATATTAAAGTATCGGCAACTCGTCTTTCTTCCCAGCATTTCTGTAACTCGCTCAGCGAGTGTTTCAGAGGCGCTAGGGAATTCGTTGAACATAAGCTCATAAGCTCCGCCAGATCATGTTTTAGTGGCGCGGTCGAGCCCCGGTCTGAAAAAAAAGAAATTCATCTAAAAATCAGTGCTGAAAGCACTGAGGCATGTCCGTGGAACTGAAGTGTGTCAGCACTGCGGAATGACGTGCTGCTGCAACGACTAACCAACCAAGTGAATGGATGAAAGCCGATGATCAACCACATTTTTTAACGCTTCCGTTCTAAAGCTGGTTGTGAACCATGTAAAAATTAGTCTAACGCTTTTCTTCTAGAGTTTTAAATTGTGTTAAAGAAGTCGATCAAATTGTTTGTATTTACCAAAAAAAACTTTTACAAAGTTGAACCTTAAGCTTAATCGTCTTGACGCTTCTGCTGCAAAGCAGAATTAAACCATGACTGAAAAACTGATTGGTTATGCAGCTGTACAGAATATTATGCCGGCGGGTTATTCAAATTCATTTATACATAACGTTTCGTTTCTGAATTCAGTGCAAACTTTCTTTGTTAAAAATGAGAGAATTTTTTTTTTCTCCTCTAATGTTGCAGATGATCTTTGAAAAACAAACTAATTACAGTTACTGCCTATGTTTAGTACTCATTGAAGGGACAGAAACACCGCTGGTTGTATTTGCAGCAACCTATCGAATGGCTGCTCATTGCGACGTAGGAGTTAGCTAACAGGATTGAGGGCGTGCCCGTCCTAAGCGCTATCGCCTCGTAATTAAAGAATAAAAGGCTTTCGAAAGTGACGAATCGATTATTCAGCCCAGACGGTCTGTACAAGTTGAAGCTAACAGTTACAGATAACCCCGATAGGCGTGCGAATCTTTTTACAGCATATTGGCAAAGGTTGCGCTCTTGCAGCGGTTTGTGTGTCTGTTGGCAACATAAATCAAAAAGTTATGGACGGATCATCATGAAATTTACAGGAACTGCTAGGAATGCCACGAGGAACAAAATTAAAATCAAATTTTGGTGATTGTAATCGCCGTTGCGGTCACATTGTAGGCCTCAAACTGTACCTGCTCCGTATGGGCAATGCTTGGGGCTCAGGTGTTTGTACTGAACAATCGGTTCAAATTGTCACATTTGTTGATCAACACGTATGTAACAAAACAAACTTGGATTTTCAGTTGATCTTATCTTACAGTGGTTACAATTTTTTTGTGTTGCTCTGAAATACAGTACAGAAATTATTTGAGACGTGAGCATCTGAATAATATAAATTTAGTTCGCAATAATAATAGGAAGGATTGGTTACACGTTAGCACAGAAAATCATATGCAGGTACGGCGAAAAGAAGAAACAAAGCAAAGGAAGCGGAGAGGCATAGATGGGCAAGGAAAGGTCGTCCCCTGAGCCTAACTAGCACTGCGGTGCCGCTGGGATGTGGCCCTAGAGCAGGTCGTTCCTACGCTACAACACTGCGGCCGTATATTTGGCATGAGTCTTTATTACTTAAATCAACCGCATAATTATGTATGGTGTTCGAGCCTCGGTAGTCACAACTATGGCGTTCAAGAGACAAGAGAGCAAGAGGAAGGGACACGTAATATGCCGACAGAAACGTGGAATGCTTAGTAGTTGCCTTCGAAATCAAAAGGTAAAGTGGGCACAAAACCCAGAAATCCTGCGGGCCTGGCTGTCAGTCTTGCATAGCTATTATAACCCTAGGCCATGAGAATCTAGCGTTATTTTAGTACGAAAGGAAAGGCAACTTAATTTTGTCCTAATTAATGAAACTTTCGAAGACAGCAAAGGGGAACTGTATGGCTTATAAAGAAGGGGAATAATGAACCAAAGTTAGCAGGAGCACAAAGAGGGGGTCACACTGGCTCTGGCACATCACCACTGTGCAAAGTGTAACTAAGCTAATGGTACATTCACTATATTGAGAAATAAATCCCTTTTTTTCAATAGAAAAAGTACTGCACACAAGTTCATCGTACAGAGACAGAAGTGTGGCTCACGCCGGTAATTCTTTAATGTTGATCGTGCTTTTTCTTCACTGCGCGTTTCAAGAAGCGCGGTAGCAGTGATGATCCGTCTATAAGTTCGTCTATTTGTCTTCTATGCCACTAACTTAATATTCATCTTGAAAGCAGAGACACGCAAGCATTCTCTGGCACTCGCCGAGTGACTCCGCCCACAACAGCTCTAGGCTCCGCCCCTTCACGTGGCATAAGTTTAAATATCACAGCGACAATATTTAGAGAAAAGCTTTGACTGCAGCTAAGAATAAGTTGGGCTGAATAAAAGATTTAGCTCTAAATCACTTCTAACTGATGCTAATGATGCCACAGGAGGAGCGCGGGCTCGGAGCGAATGTCTCCGCGCAGGTGGCGGCGCCCAACTTAGGCAGTAGAAATAATTATTGTCTCCCTATGGTACTAGCATAGGTTTGAGCATCAGTGAAATGGGGTACGTAGGATCATTTGAATATAATGAACTGAGCAGACTGTGTTGAGATTTACAAATAACCCCCCGCCCCTCCCAATATTATCGCCTGCGCAGCTCGTATAACAACGTATTCGATTATTTTCCTGCTCGGCTAAAACTGGATGCACGCGATGGTGCATCCCTCAGCTCCGACTGTGTTGTGCCCACTTAAATAGCGCTAATGCCGAAGGCTTTTTTTTTAGGTCTAATGGAATTTAAATTTGAAGAGAGACCCGAGTGATTATTAGCGACACCTGCTGAGCGAACTGACTTTGTGGCTGGCATTTCAGTAACTTTTTCTAGAAGACACACAGCTGTGCTAACGGTATCTGGAGACAACATTTGAACGGTGAGCTGAGAGAATTCGTTCATTTGGCTGTTGTGCGTTCCAATGTCATTAGTTTTGGCAAAAATGCTCTACCGAATTAGCAGACAGGAAGTGTATTCTGCAATATTTCTCACAAACACTATTCTATTCTCTCGAAGACATGATGTTTCTCCTAACTACTGCATAACCATGCATGGTCACGAACTAACGATGCCCAGGGTGATATCCATCTAAGCTAATGGTTACTACGTTACCAAAGAAGTTTCAACTGATGCTTGGATTGTTACAGGTTCTGTTACAATAACTCTTTCATCAAGTTACAGTCATGAGCATATTTATAAGGACTGTGCAATAAAACCCACATATTATCCTTAAAATCCTGTGCAGGACGTTAGAATGAAAGTCAAGTACTTGCAGTCATATGTATTTCTTCCAGTTCTTCCCGATGCAACAATCTGAATTTTGAAAATCGCGGTCATAAGAGAGTAGTGAGCAGAAGTGTGAATATTGCAGGTTCAAAATTATTGACACGGTTTACTATTTTTGTCTATATAAAGTGTGTATACTGTGTAATTTTGCTTTGAAGTCTTTCGACATATATTTCCTGTTATAATTTCGTATTCAAATGATGTTTTCATACTAATTTTGGTATTATTCAAATTCAGATTATTGTTGCAGTATATTTTTATAGAAATGAAAGATTATTGCGATGGTGAAAGTTAAAAAAACACAGTGAAGACCCCAGGAACCGTGTTGTAGCTTGTCATGTACGGGGAAGGCTATGATAAGATTTCCAAAAGGTTAAACAGTGCAAAATCAACTGTTCGAGCTCATGAAGAAGCATGCCCGACAAGGTTATGTGAAAAACAGGATAGGACGTGGAAGAAAATGGGATTTTTCAGAGAGAGCAGAGCGAAAGATTGTTAGATATTTCAACCAAAACCCATTGGTCACTGCGAAGGACGTTGTAGATGCTCAGTGTGACCCTGGAGCTAATGTATCCCGATATACAGTTGGAAGAGTTTTGCAGATAGCTGGATTGAAAGCTTATGTCCGAAAAAGGCCTCATTACTCAGTCTGTATATCTCGAAGCAAGCATGGAGTTTGCAAAAATTCACATTGCCGAGGTAGCAAAAAGCGTTATGTTAATATTAGAATAATGTTATGATGTCACATTAGATAATATTATTCCCAATGTTGAAATAATATTATTTTTTACACGATTATTTCAATGTTAGGATAACATTATTCGGAAAAATAAAATAATATTGTTGCAAAACTTTAGATGTTACGATGAAATAATAAACTAATATTGAAACAATGTTTCTCATATTATTTTAGTATGTATAAAATATTATCTCTAATAACTGTCAAATTATGGTTATTCTTTAATATTGAAATATTGTTCAATGACATTTTCATTATAATATTTTGATGTCCATGTTATTTCATTATTATTTACCAACATTAAAATATTACGCATGCGCCAGACTATGGCAGACCCTGGAAAGACCGAGGGTGCAGCTGTCACCGCGTGGTTTCGCTAAGACTTCAGCGGAGGGATCCTAGGACAAGTACAGGCGTAACCAGCCCTCCGAGAAAAACGTGGCAAGAGAGGTTTAGGCATAAACAAAGTTATTTGCCTGCTTTATCTGAAACAAGGTTATTTGCCTGTTTTATCTGAGGTTATTTGCCTGCTTTATCTGGGACCAAATTGGCAAATTCAGATTGGAGTCCGTTTTACACATCAAACAACGGATGATCAGATACAAGATATTTACTTAATTCTATACATTACAGTAGATTGGCACATGTACAGAAGTAAACTTCAGCGACACTAGTTAAAACTACATAATCGAACATATATTTCTCGTATAAAGTGGACAACATTAGAAAATGAACATAGGTGTGAAATACGAATTCAAGCGGTGACTCAACCAAGTTACAGGCGTGCGCCGTGCGACTGCAGCCGCAGTACGCATAGCGGGCACTAGGCCTATCGTGTGCCGTTAGGGGTGATACGGAGCGGCGTGAAGGGCGACTAATGTCGGATGGTGAGTGGCACCTGGCGCGGCGAGACAACAGGTTTTAAGGCTATGTAATGATTAAGCAATAACAATTAAATGTAACGATATCAATTTCCATCGCCTCAGTAGAATATGGGTCAAAATTTTCAAACGTATTTCTGAAGACGTACGCGTCCAGCCCAAATGCACTTTCGATACCCCTGGATCAAACCTAACTTACAAAAAACGACGGTTTGCGCAACGAAACTGACGATATTTCCACCACTGTTCAGAAAAGCTGCTTGCGTTTCCGTGTTTGTCAACTGATTTTTGTCGCTCATGTTCCAAAATGCTTCTCTGTGACTGCGTTATCCGACGTGCTATATCAGTCGAACCTAGCTATAACTTGGTTGATTTTTTCACACACATAGAAAAACTGTTCGTGTGGCGCGTTTATCAACCGATTCTCGTCGTTTTCAGTTGGTCACTGCCCAGTCAATGAATAGTGTAGTCTGTGGTAGGACCTTAACAGTTATACAGAGGAAACATGTTATTCCAATTACATAAATAACTAGAGCACTCTGAGAGCATATACCTCCGCCAAGTAAGGCAACGGTAACGAAAAATTTAAATTGGCTTTGAAACCATGATTTTCTTTGTATCAGTTCCACAATCTAATCATTTGTTCATTTGTGCCTTTTGATAGTATTAATTGTTTCTGCAATATATATATATTTTATATTATAAGATCTTTTCAAAACTTTTTGAATTATGCTGCTAACAAACAGTGTGATAAACATAAGTCGAACATACAAACGAACCAACCGAGCTGCAGCAAAATTTAATCATTTGTGTCTTTTAACATTACTAAAAATTCCTGTTTCATAAAGATCCATTCAAACCTTTGTGAGTTATTGTGCTAACAAGCATAAAATCAAACACAGCGACAAACACACGAACGAACAAACAGATCATCACAAGAATTTGGTCATTTACTCTTCGTAATATACCTAACAACTCGTGTAAATTTCATAAAAATCCGTCCATAACTCTTTGCATTATGGTATTGAGAAAAATGAGGCAAAAACAAACATACGGATGGACGGATCTTCACCAAAAGTTAATCATCTGTTCTCCTAACATACCTAACACTCCCTGTAAATTTCGTCAAAATCCGCCCCTAAGTTTTTGAGTTATCTTGGTGACAGACAGAAGGACAGAATAACAGACAAACATAGAGACTTACAAACCCGACGAAACATAACCTCCGCCAATATTACACACGGTTTGTCTGTCTCTTTGTCTGATATTCTGTTTGTCTATCTCTCCTTCTGTCTGTCATCAAGATATTTGCAGTGGACAGCATCGTTAAATGGTAAAATGGTGTTTAATTGACAAAAACAGTGAAGAGAAATGTTGCAGAAGTATATTTTATTTACTATTCTAGCACATCATTTTAGTAATTATTTAATGTTGAAGCAGTATATCTTACTTGTTAGTCTTAAGGATCGTTTTGATATTTTGAATAACGGTAAATTAAAAATTTTTTAACAATAAATCAATTTTAGGAGACAATAATGATATGTAACATTATTATAATATTGTCATAGCATAAGCTATAAACACAAAAATGAAATATTACGTTGCAATCTCAAAATAACATGAAAGTAACATACCAGAAATAGTGCATAACACAAATATAACATTCGAACGTTATAATAATATTAATATAATATATGATTGCTACCTGGCTGACAAAAGTATTGATTTCAGAAAGTAAATTTTAAGGCCGGAGGAAACAAAAATCGAGCTCTTTGGGCATAATAGTGTTTAGCATGTTTACAGTAAATCGGGCGAAGCCTTTTTACCAAAGAACATGACACCAACAGTGAAGCGCGGTGGCGGAGGTTTGATGTTCTGCTCTTATATTGGACCAGGACGCCTTGTGAAGATCAACGGTATTATGAAAATAGAAGATTATGTCGAAATTTTGACTGATAACTTGAAAGAATCAGTAAAGGAACTGTCACTCGGTCGACGTTGGTGCTTTATGCAAGACAACGACCCGAAGCATGCAGCTAATTTGACTAGGGAGTGGCTGAAAACAATGATATTTATGTTTTGGAGGGGTTATCCCAGAGCCCAGACCTAAATCCAATATAGGAGCTGCGGAGAATATTGAAGTTGAGAGTAATGGAAAAAACTCAATTACTAGAGGAAATTTGTATGGAAGAGTAGAGCAATATATCTGGCGGAGAGAGCTTCAAGTTGATGAAAAATTATAACAAAAGACTTCAGCAACTACTTGAGGCTGAAGGTCATATAATCGATCTTTAAAAATAGGGTGTGAATGTGTGAATTTTGAAACATAATTTATAACTTCTTTATTACTTACATTTTAGGGAGTTCGATTGATGCCTCTTAAAGAACAAGTGGAAATACATATGATTGTATGTATTTGGCTTTCATACCAATCTCCTGCACATGATGCTAAAAACAATTAGTGTGTTTTATTGCACCGTGCTAATAATTATACTCATCACCGTAGTGCTGCTAGTTCCAAGAAGTAGAACTGATCATGATTTGGTCTCTGTTTACCACGTGACGCATATTTTTTTGTATTTATCACTGCACTAGTGGTTGTCAATAAAACTTCGATATAGTCTTATAGGATATCACAAGTGAAGTAACAAACCCAAAAAATTATGTATAATGTGGTAGAAAAGGGCCAAATTTTTATTAGTTCTATTTCTTGGTATAATCAGTACTTGCTTGATGAAAGAGTTTGCAACTGAACCTGTAATAATCCAAGCAGCAGTTGAGAATTAAATGGCAACGTTGATCAGTTACCTTGACTAGGATATCATCCTGGCCATTGTTGGTACCTGTTTTGTGAATCTAACATCTAGTTTAGTTTAAGATATCCGGCAGGCCGGAGAGGCCTGCGCTACATTGATGTGTTGTTCCAATTACATTCATATCGTCACACTGATACTGAAACTTGGTGCATTTTACTAGGTACTATGTTTGCGCAAAGAAAATTGCTTTAAGACTATCAAAAGCTCTATTAAAATATGTAGCCTATAGAGTAGCATTCCATACCGGTCAGGCCGGCCTAGCCCGGACTCTTTCCGAAACTTCAAGATATGTAGTACCTTCATTGTTATTCGGTACTGGAAATTTTTGTCGATTATTCAATATTATCAGATGCTGCCTTATAGATATCGGATCAAGTGCCCTTGATTTTTTCGCTTCGGAACTTGTCGTTACTCTTGTAGTACAAACACTGCAAGTTCTTGCACGATATCGTACAACATCTGCACACGCATATGAGACTAACTCCACGTACATAGTGGCAAGCATAATGATCGGTACCATTGCATCACACTGATTAAATCTACTAAATCTTCGTTAGTTAGTATGACTAGATCCTCAATTTAGTTGATACACTTGACGTATCCATCACGGTATACATCAGATGATCAATTCTGTCGTTTGAAAAGAGAATGATCGTTTATGTTTTATATGAACAATTCTGAGCTGAAAAGAAGATGGTGATAAAAATAACAAGAATAATAAACAACTCAATTTATCTGCATACAGACTATGCAGAATAACATTATTTTTTAAAACCTTGCGCTGCGTATCGTCCTTTACTTTCAATAAACCACTGCCATCTGTTGTTGCAAGAGTGGATCAAAGTCTTGTATTTTCAACAGATATCTTATTCTATTCGCTTTTCAAACGCCTCAAAAATACCATATAAAAGCGGACAAATAGCGGCTTGCCAAAAATTAAAAGCTGGCTGGCAGCCGACGGTTGGATGCAGACGATTGGATGCAGGGTTTCAAAGTTGAGGAATAGTGTTGCAGCTCTTTGACTCGTGTTCATCAATAACGTCTGAAATATTGCATGTGATAATATTTTTACCACCTTGCAGCTGAGCAGATCCATGTTAGCACCTGGTGGTAGGAGGGAAAACTGTAAAAAAAAAAAACAGAGAAACCCTCTGTTCTCACTGGCGCTGTAGGGTAAATGCCTCTCATACTGTTGAATAAATCCACTTTACTACGTACACATCGGGTCGCAGTACAAATGAATGCAACACACCTTATCACTGCACGTGTCAAATTGCATCAGATTTTCTTTTATCATATTAAGTATATAACGTGTCTGAACACCATGCATTTTAATACAGGTTAATTAATACAGGTTAACAAGCGAGAAAATATGGCTCATATTGCGCCTGCTGCTGCCGGATGCATAGAGCACAGGATATCTCGTGGGAAGCTATTTTTTTTATTTATTAGCTACTTTTTAACTCAGGCTAGAGAGTACGCTCTGAGGATTTGAACACATTGCATCATGAAAATACATATATTCTATGCAAGATGAACTGGGGGCTTAGAGCTCATGAAGACTGAGTAATCACATTAACACAACGCACATAGAGCTGCTCGCACGATGGCCTGACTGTGTTGCAGCAAACATGTTTTCATATGTTCTTCCTTTATTTTTTATATATTATATTCATCACCCGCGAACAAAGTGGGAGAGGTGTAATGTTTTCGTTGAAGATTTATGCAAATATATTTCTATATTTATGTATATATATATATTTCTATGCATATTTATATATATATATATATATTTGTTTGTCCACCCAATAAGTGCTCGAAGGAGTTGAGCAATGTTCATAATTTTTTGTAGGGAGTTTATTGGGTTGACCTAGATGAGACCCATGTCAAAAATAGATCAAACTGGCCAAGAAAAACGATTTCGTTGAATTTTCCTTCACTGCGGCAGATCGTCTCGCGCCACGAGGCCTTTCCTTTTTCCAATGCTATTATTAAGAGCGCAGGTGAGCGCAGTGCAAGCCTTGTTTTTTTTCCTATGTTATTATTGAAGAGCTAATCTGTAGCAAGGAATGGGGTTGTGCCCAAGCCTCGTTCAACAAAAATGAGTTCACTGAATTTGCCCCTACCGCGGGTGATGGTCTTACGCCACGAGGCGTTCTAGTTAACCTAATTCCTTTGCATTCAGTAATGAATGACAAACTTGTGCATATTTAAAAACTTGTATCAGTAATAACTATGCAAATAATGTAACTGCTGAAGTGTAATATCGTCAATAAACTGTTTCTGACATTCTTTAGTTTTTGCAGGAAAGTAGAATGATTTCGCAATAGTTCGTAAATAAATAGTTTCATGTTGTAGAACAGAGGCTTTTGAATTTGGTGCTATACTCAGATTTCTAATGAAATGCCATATAAGCAGCTAATAGAGTTGCAAAAAAAAGTTATTTAGTATGCGTGCTAAGCGAAAAGATCAGTTCAGACAGCAGAGCTAAAGGATGAGTAGGAGCAGCTGCAGCCATGAAGTGATGTGCTGTAGCACAGGCAGCCATGAAGTGATATATACGGGCAGCCATGAAGTGATGTGCTATAGCACAGGCAGCCATGAAGTGATATATACGGGCAGCCAAGAAATAATGTAGCATTGGCAACCAGGAAGTGATATATGTAACATTGAAAGCCATAAAGTGATGTAACGTAGGGAGCCATGATGTGATGTAATGAATGAAACAATGATGTCATGTAACATACGCAACCATGCAGTGATGCAGCATCGGCAGCGATGAAGTAATGAATCACTGACAACCACGAAGTGATGTAACATTAAAACCATCAAGTGATGCAACATATTATGCAACCATGAAATAATGCAAAATGGCAAAGATGAAGTGATGTAACGTAAGCAACAATGAAGCGGTGTAACATATGTACCTAGGCAGTCGGGTGAAGTAACATGGACTGTCACGATGTGCAGCTTGAGATGGTCCCAGTTGCGAAGAGCTGTAACAGCACCAAAATTCCATGTTATAAGATCATTTCACAGATGTCCTGGTATTTTTGTCTCCTTTTTAATCACGCATTTCAGGTCCATGTCTACCAATATAGTTTCAATTTGCAGTATTACTGTGGTTTTATTTCAGATCTTCAGTAACACTGGATTTTCTTACCTCTCTACTGAAATAAGCTCCACATACATAAATTTCTGGGGTTGTAGCATCCAATCAGACAGTGGAATAAAACTCTATTGTTTGAGATATTAAAATAATTACATGTACTATTTATCTTTCTATTTTTTTCGATAAAATACTATTTTTCTCAGAAGGTATGCCGCATTTTCAATTGTTCTTGGTGTCCGAAAGGTAACATATATATCGCTCACTAATAATATATAATCATGAATTCGATTTTCCGACACCGCAACACATTCCATATTGTATGAAGAAGATAATAATTTTATTTCAGGTCTCTGTGTTGATTAGAACTCATTTTATCAACGCTTTTGCAAATCAGCTCCCTGCAGGCCCAGTAACAAAAGGCCCGATTTCAATGGGCAGTCAAGCTATGGTGTACGTAGTCTATGACTGCGGTTATTTGAAACTTTCTGTTTACTTGATCCAAATTCTTGAAACAATACAAACTACATTTAAAATTAGGCTTTTGAAGTAAAAATGCCATTATATGTGTTTTAAAGATAGCAGGAAATATGTACTCACGTGTATATTTATATATTGAACGTAAAAAATGCAACGAATTGTTTCACTAGCCCTGAAGTATCTGGTAAATTTATACTTTTATTCCTCTAGGCGGAAATATTTATTTGATTTATGGACACATTTATTTATCTATATTGATTTGCTTGAGCAACTAATGAAACTTGATCATCAGATAATTTGTTAAATTTTCTTTCATTTCACCTGAAAACTTAGCAAATGTTTTAACCCTAGCCAACACGTGTTACGTTTAACTTTGGTAACGTGTGACTAACTCCGAGTTTTGCCAAATGGAACGCTAATTTTCTTTAACTAATCGATTATATAATGAAACGCTAGCTGTCTATTTGTTGGTTGCTTGCGCCCTCCGTCGCTTGGTGGGTTTGGTCGGTCTGTCGTTCTGCCTCGCTGCTAGAGATTTACATAGGAGAATGTTCATCTAGTGTGAATAACAAGGTGAGTGGCAAAAATAATATTGGTTGCTTGCCCTACTGATTTTTTTAAGATCTTAACGAAACTAATAACTTGAGAAAGCACTGTTTGATAAGCTGAGAAAAAAGAAAAGAATTACTGTATCTACCTCGACAGTTTCCGAACTTTCCGGATCAATTATTTCCAGGAAATTTTCTGGCTGTGTAACGGTTGTGATAATAGATTAAATGTCAATATATGGTGCATATTGTACCAGTAGCATGTGCTCTCCTGCTACATTCCATGTTTTTACTCTGCCCTAACTGAATTCTAGGCCACCTCAAAGCTAAAACCAACACTAGGTTCTGGGACTGCCCAATGTTTGGTTTAGGTGGTGCATCAGGCGCAGTATTTCTTCTTTCAGTATTGTCCTATTTTTCGCTTTTTCAGGCATCTAATTCTGAACTCAAGGCAGAGCTTTGTCTGACTACCCACGGAGAGGTTCATTTCTGATACTGAACTAGGAACATCTTGCTTATTTTTATTGAAAGACAAACATTATAAACTTTTAACTCCTAAAAAAATAATAATAATAATCCTTATATAATAAAACGCTTCGTGTATTTATTAATTTCGTGTCCGCTTTGAAAGAAAAGATAGGCGAAAAATAAGCTAGGCTGAAGATTTTGTAAATCGATGACCAGGTTGAAGAAGATGGCGACGGCTGATCCTCATCCCTTTATCTGAAGATACTTCTTGCATGAAACACTTCTTGAAATCGGAGCACTATGTACGTAGTTTTTGGAGTCCGGTTTTATGACTTTTTCTCTCCGGTCACTACGTATAAATTCGGCAGATGGTCAACGAGGCGCTCTGGAGGGGGTGATTTTTCACGGCAGTAGACAACTATTTCTTTTAGCTTACTGTCTTTCACTTCTTCTTCTACAGCAGTATTATTCCCGTTCAAAGGGGGTTCGTTGAAGCAGATCTTGCTATTCCATGTATTTCTGTCCATTAGGCTACCATATGTTCTTTCAGCACGATACCACGCATACCATCCCTCACACTGTCGTTTTCTGAAGGCGCGAATTTTGTTTCATTGCCTAAAATTTCAATGAAGCAGATATTTAGATTCGCAAGACCGCATCTTGGCAACAGAGCGCTGAGTTACATTCAAGTTTATCGCAGTGTTTTACTCAAGATTTGTTTCTGACTCTCACTATTGAAAACGCATGCCTAATCAAGAAGGAAGATAGGGAACGCATAAGTAGTGCGAAACTACTACAGTCTCAAGATCGAACGACGATGAATCAATGAAGAAAATGAAGCAAGTCAGAAAAGAGAAGATTCCGCAACGGCCTATATTAATAAAAAAGACATCGATTATTGCCTCACGCTCTTCAATAATAGATTGAACGAATTTAGAGATTTGACTTCAAATATGAATCATTTCCCCCGTATTATATCTACCTACCGCTTTTGATTTTTTTTTCACATTCTATTCGCTTCGCAGGCAGCGGATGACATTTCTAATAAGGCCAGTTGCGTAGCCATTATACGCCAGCGGTGAACAGAACAGGTAGGGTGTGGCATATTTGCTCTTTATTCCTTTATTTTCAAGAGAATATGCTGCCGGAAAAGCATCTGCCACTACAGTGCGATGTCGCAGCAGATACAATGACATCTCGAGAACAGAAGATTATCCTGTTGTTGACAATCTGCCATCATTTACTATTTAGCTACTATAGTGTGCCCGCGCTGTCACAAATGACAGCGAAGAATTTATGTTGATCCTGCTGCATTAATTATGCTTTCCTTCATATTATTACCAACTTTAAAGTTCATGCAGATGAGGTTTCACGGCTTCATAATTACTCAGTAGTGACACTCTTATTTTCGTCTTACTTACTTTTGCAGACAGTTCAGCAACACTGATAAGAATTGATTCGATTTGATATCATAGACATCCTAGTATGTCACACTTGTCCGATAGTTTTTTGGTTTTTGAAAGATGTTTCGCTGACAATTGCTTCGAATTTGGAAGAATACGGTAGCTGTTAATGCAACGAAATCATCCGTGGGAAAAAACTACGAATCATGATATGATACACGATAGAGTTAATGGAAGCTTCAGATGACTTCAGTGCTGAGATTTCAACTTCGGGAATACAAGAAATGAATTCAGGCGTAAGGTCGATCTATGCCTTGCCAAAGATTCGATATATGAAGAAGATAATACCCGTACAAATCAGATTCAGCCTTTGATATCTTCATTGTTTGAATTATTTCAACTGTCCCCTATTAGAAAAATATCAGTGGCGTGAAATTTACTTTGGTAATTGCCTCCATGATTCACAGCGTATCCAAGATACCCACCTTGGGTGACTATATAGCTACTACATTGTCAATTGCATCAAAATTTTGCGTTCGAAAGACGTACAAGCCGGAACTAAATATCTTGTAAAGCAAAGCTTTGTTAGCCCGTAGCCGATATCGCTCCCAATAAATACGGAGAACCCGCAGTGAAAAAAAAAAATATATAAAAATATGTACTGCCAAGCAATCTTCGTGGTGTTTACCCGCCTGCTGATTGCTGAAGAATATCTTACTCTTTGCTTTGTTGAATATGTTCATGTTTGGATGAAGGAATCCTCAGAAGAGAGTACAAATCACGACGCAAGAGATTGGTTTGAGAAGCTGAATGTATCTGCATTGAGTGGACTTCAGCAAAGGCCAACGAACAACTACATTCAGATATACGTTTGTCATCGTCTTCAACCTGGCCTATTTTCTACCTATCAGTTTTCAATGGAACTTGAGAGGACGACCAAAGCCTCCAACCTGGGCTAATTTCCACCTATCTGTTTTCTTAAGGCGTGACAAAAAATGGATAAATAAACAGATAAACAAGCAGATAAATACACATCGGTCTTTATTATATTATAGAATCGCATTAAACAAAGCAAAAAATGAAGGGCTACTGATCAGTATTCAAGGGTTACGGAATAGTGAGAAAAAACGGATACACCGATGAAAAATTGAAGCGTTCAACGATATGGAGGGCTAAATTATCTTTGAACTGTGAGAAACAGAACTAAGAAAAATTGTGCATATGCACACCTGCAAGATGTACCGTCGTATTGCTATATTGCTATATCTTTATCCAGACACAGGTACGAATTATTTGCTGACAGAACAAATACGTGATTCAGTGGTGAAATCGAAGTAGTAGGAAAATTAGACGAAATGAAGAGTGGACGTACAACTTAACGATAGACTGGGTTAAGCGGAAGACGTTTGTTCAAACGGGGTGGACTAAGATGTGAGCGCTATCTTAAGTTAAATAAGGTAAGTGAAAACATGCACTAACCGTGGAGTTTCCACGTGTACAGCTAGTCCATCTATCTATATTATACTAAAACTCCGCGAACCGATCTTGCTTGTTTATGTCTTGCTTATTTGTGTCTTGTTTGACACATCTTCACTTTTACAAGAGAAGAAATTCGAGGTATTGGGGGGGGGGGACAGTCGCATTCTTTCCATGGATTAACTCTTTAATTCGATGCTATCTGTGATACGGAAGTTAAACTGAGCTGGGCCTCCAGAACGGGCATGATCAATTCATCGGTTCCACGGGCAATACAACTGAAATACGTAACATATAATAATTTGACTTTGCTTACAACCTGGGTGTTGAATATTCGTTAGAGAAGCAAAGAATCTGTNTTTTTTTTTTGCGAAAGCGAAGACGATCGTAATGACGACCCAACGGGTCACGGGTAGTCTAGTATTAACCGTGGTTGTTTGCTTGTGTCACGTTTATTTACTTTTGTCTTGTTTGACACAGCTTCTTCGCTCTAGACGGGGAGAAATTCGAGGAACTACACAGTCGGAAATAATGGCTGTGATTATTGTAGAACAACTATGATTATGGTCGAGATCTTGGTTGTTTATTATCGATATATCCTCCATATTCAACCATTTACGGGGTGCATAATGGTAGACATGTGTCACAACCTTCGACCATATTGCCAACCATAATTTCCGACCAGAAATACCCAATTACAACCATTAAGGTTTTAGTTGCACAAACATGATCTACCATAGTAAACCGTAAGAAACACCATTTACGACCAAAATCGACTGCGTTCAGCGAATGATACACCTATATTCTACCAAGATCAACTTTTTTCAACTGTTAACATATTATGCACTGGATGCCTGCTTTGTTTGGTAATGATTACCTGCTTTTGCAAATAAAAAATTAATTTATACGCGCGAGTTAGGCCAGTAGCTCAGAATGGGGAAAGGCTCTAAACTTCAGGAAGATGCTATAGAGCAGGAGCTTGAACCAGCCTGCGCAGTTAACACACACACGTTTATATACAACTTCTTCCAACTCTAAGCTGGTATGCAGCTATACGATACTGTTCAGAGGAAGTTACAAGTTGATGGATGAAGTTTAGCCGTACCCGTTGTCAGGGTACGTAAGGCCAAATTTATCATGAAACTTGGCATTGCTTTCCATGGAGCTAATGGGAATAATTTGTTCATGAAACTTTACAGATATAAACTGAAGGAACATAAAAATAGACGGCAATATTTGATCAAAGGTTGCAGTACTGTTTTACAAGGGATACAAAAAATAAATGGAAATGATGGGTAACTACGCTAAACTGTTAAAGCGTTAGTAAAATTTAGATACGGTAGATAAAAAATAACGTCAAGGCAGTTAACGTCCATACATACCTAGCAATTTTTTGCAATTCATCGACAGGAAAGAAAAAAACTGAAAATGTGCACAATTTTTGCACTATGATGTGAATTTTTAGCTGTTTTGCAACCAAACTTTTAGTCGTACAATATTATTTTGGTCGATAATGTTGGGAATTCTAGCCATATTATAATGGCAACCCATACATGTTCTTCCCCAAATAATGGGAGGAATTCCACTCATGATCGTTCGCGCGGAAATCCGTTGATAACGTACCTGGTTATACTCTAGCATATGCTCTACCGTATATAGTCTTCGCACATCCATGTACTACCATCTACCATATATAGTCTTCATACATCCATGTACTGCCATCGACCTTCGTTTTCTGACCAACCTTAAACAACTAATATTGCCTCCACCAATATCGACCTAAATATACTAAAATCAACATTATGTTTTGGTCGACATATCTACCATATTGTTTCATCATCCATAATCGACCTTAATCTCTCAAACACCACTGTATTCTACCATAATCGCAACCATTATTTCCGACTGGGTAGGGCACAGCCGCATTTTTCCATGGATTATCTCTTTAATTCGATTGTATCTGTGATACGGAAGTTAAACTGAGCTCAGCCTTATGAACGGGCATGAGCAATTCATCGGTTCCATGGTCAGTACAACTGAAATACGTAACATATAAATTGACTTTGCTTACAGCCTGGGTGTTGAATATTCGTTAGAGAAGCGAAGAAACTGTTGATAGTGAACCGTACGGGCCGCTCCTTGACGGGTAGGGCAGGAGAGGACGGCCGAATAGCAGGTGGTTTGTGCCCAGCTAAATGACACCTGCTTTGATGCGAAAGTGAAGACGATCGTAATGACGACCCAACGGGTCACGGGCCGTCTAGTAAAGAAATAAAAATCACTTCTGCTGTTATGGGCTATAGATTATGCTACCTGCAGCGACAGTAGCTATATAATATCAGCATCTTTTCGTTCTCAGTGCCAGTGCGTTGTTTCTCTTCTTTCAATTTCTGACATCACTTTCGCAAGGTCAGTTTGAAGTTGGGAATTTTTAGATTCAGATGAGGTGCCACACCCAGCGGCCTCATGCACGACCAAAACAAGGGTGCAGTTCTTGCGAGAAGAAAAGTTGGTGCTTCTTTGGAGTGCAGCCTGCTGTTATTTTTTTGCGTCCACCAAGGACATGCATCGTTGAGAGGTGAGGCTACGTTAGCAGTTTATTAGCAACATCGTGGTGAGGCCAGGCTACGTTAGCAGTTTATTAGCAACATCGTGGTGAGGCCAGGCTACGTTAGCAGTTTATTAGCAACATCGTGGTGAGGTTAGGCTACGTTAGCAGTTTATTAGCAACATCGTGGTGAGGTTAGGCTACGTTAGCAGTTTATTAGCAACATCGTGGTGAGG
>LQNS02277718.1:16477787-16495853 GCA_001587735.2 Parhyale hawaiensis
ATTCTCTTCACATAGCACACACTGTATCATTCTACTCTGCTTTGATGTCAGGCACAAGGTACACTCATTTACACCACGAGTTTCTTGTGGCTCAAGCTCTTGATCCAAATCATCAGTTGAGCTTAGAATTACTGGCTTGAACTGTGTTTTATTGCGACTCTTTTTATTGCCTCCCATATCTGACGTCTACGCTTCCCTTATTAAGCGAGCTACGGTGTGGTCACTTGTCCCGCTGGTCACACGGTCCGTACGAGCTTATAGCCAGGCTGGCACACTGCTTAACATAAACCCTGGGCTACTTATTTTATATCGTCGCAAGGCCGCCCGACACATGCGCTACGATGGTAGACTGCACATGGTAGACTGCACACTAAAGCAAATCATTCATGGTAAACTACACGCTAAAGCAACACCAAAAATTTTTCTCAGCACAAAAAGGTGGCAGTCATTAGTAATTACCGCCAATAGAAGTGTTTTCTATTAGTACGCAAAGACAATTTTATTCCATAACACCGTTAGAATATTGTGGTGAAGGAACAGAGGAGCGCGCACGGTTTCCGTCTCAAATAACTTGAATGTTTTGCTTTTTGTTCAGTTTACTGGAGATGGTCGTGTCAATCGACGTACCGGTAGTCTGTCAAACCCATAGGGAATATTGGTCAGTAATTAGTATGTGCATTTCAGTACTATAGAACTGGGATGAACGTGAGCTCAAGAAATCGCTGAAGATTACCCTTGGCAGCTACTCTAACTGAAATTATTATGAATGTCTTACAAAATGCAACATTTTCTTCTTTAAATCTACGATGCAGTATGTTTTTTTTCAAAAATATAGCATTCTTTACTGAAATACTTTGGAGCGTGCAAAGCGATTGACCAACTAGTACAACATATCGACTCCCACGTGGCCAAGTTGTGCTTAAGGAAGGAAGGACGAGGAGTTTTTCCTTGCCTATTTTTTCCACTGATGTTTCAATTTGCACTGCCAGCGACGGCAACCAATCATCCCTTGCGTTTTTTTTTTTTTATATCTGAATCTGAACTGCAGTTCTGCGTCTTTAGTCTTTGAAGATGTAGACGTATTTATTTTTATTTGTTCAGTTTTTTGGAAGTGGGACTTCAAACGATCATTCTTTTAACGACGTTTGACTCCCGCCTCTTTTCTGTTGATAAATAAATAAATAAATAAATAAAATACAAGACATTTAAAATATTATGGACAGAAAATATACAGGTGGATATACGATACTCACATTACTTACCTTCATTTTTCTAATTGTGCTAAATCCCATGTTCTGCATCAAATTCATCAATTGATCATGTTTCAGTGGCAACTTCTAAGTTAATAGCTTGTCTGCATATTAAAACAACACGTCTACTGTATGTAGAGCTCTTCAGGTCGTATCGCCTTTCGTGCATGACAAACACAGCGCCAAAGAAAAAAAGCATTCATGCTGGACCTCGTCAGACAGAAGTTCCCGTGACCAAGAGCGCAGTGAGCAATCAACGGCAATGAACCCAACATCAGCCACCGTGCAATATAGGAAAGACTTGGTGCTGGTTCTACTGTTGGTCGCAGTCGGTAACCAAACAGGAAAAACCTATTCTAGTGACATAGTAACGTGACCCAAACGTTTCTAACCTCTCCTTGAGCTATTACTCTTCTTATCAGTAAAAGTTTCAGAGATTCTACGAAACAAGCCCACACAAACTTAAAAGTCCACTCGGTTTCTGGGCTGCCAAGAACTCGGTAAGACGGCGAGGACACCACCTGGACCTCGTGCGTATACTCTGAAGTACTCAGGGTACACATGAGAGATCAGTGCGTGCAATTCTAAAACTTTTACACGCAGTGAGCACTTCGGAAGAGGTTCAGACTACTTCCAAATAAATATTTATTTGCGAAACCGGAGCCCCCCTGAGCCGGAAAACGGACTGATGTTTGCACGTGTATTTCCCAATTACGGATTGATTGAAAGTAAAATTTACATGGCAATAAACTGCTCCGCCAACAGAAGAATAAATGCATTTTATTTGGACAATCGAACGTAACGTAAGTCGGGAAGAGATAAGAGCACAAACTGTATGAAATCGAAACAATTGTCCAGATGGTCTCACTTTAACTTGCCCATGAAAACGACATGCTTCTAAGTACTTTTACCATACTGACTGCCATTCCAAAAATACGTGAAAGTAATCCAATAACCTATAATGTTGCTTCCAGCATGTGATGCACATGACGGGCATCGTGTTAAAAAGGTGAATCTATGCAGGAGTTTGCTTAACTTCGTATATTCAGAGGCGAGTATAAATAGGCCGCTCTTTATGGGTCAGTGTAGTGACTCCCGGATGGCTGTCACTCCTGTACACACAGAAATATGGTTGTTCGCCATTAACAAATTAGTTAACTGTAAACTACCTTGTCGTCTGAATTTCCGTCAATGTACATTGTCGTTTGTGATGAACAAAACATGAACAACAACGTGGTGATGAACAACAGTCTCCTTTACGATTAATTATTATTGCTTTGTAGCAAAAATATTACGTCGTTAGTGATAAGAAACCAGGTGTTTTTTATCGTAAAGAACATACTTTTCTGTGTGTACAGTGGGCTGTCTGAAACATGATGATTTTATTAAGTTTGTCTACTTTAATTTAACGCAAATAGGACGTTTACCTTAAAATATCGAAACTTCTGTGTGTATCTATAGCAAGCAGATGAAATATTGATGGTGGGGTAGAGAGAATAGGCGGAATACGATTTCAGAGAATACTAACAGTTGATAGTCAAGCAGTAGCTGTACTGTTTTGTATATATGATACAGAACCTGTTCTATTTTCAAATACGCACAGGCTCTAGAGATATTGTAGCTAGCGTACACGTTAAAAAGAAGCACGAACAGTTTTGAAAGAAATTATCAAAATAAAGAAAATAAAACTAGAGCACTCTGAGAGTGCATACCTCCGCCAAACAAGGCAACGGTAACGAAAAATTCAAATAGGCTCAGAAACTATGATTTTCTTTGTATCATCACCAAAATCTAATAATTTTTACCTTTTGAAAGTGTTAGACAATAAAGTGATTTTCCTGAAAATCTCCTCTTAAATTTTTGAGTTATGCTGCTAACAAACATTCTGTTGAAAAATTACTCAAACATAGAAGCAGACCCACCGATCATCACCAAAATTGAATCACCTATGTCTTTTAACATTACAAAACACTTGTAAATTTCATAAAGATCCGTCCATAACTTTTTGAGTTATGAAATTAGGCAAATGAGGCAGACAAACAAAGAAACTGCTTCGCCAGAAGTTGATAATATGTTCCTCCTAACGATAGTAACATATCTTAACAATCACTGTAAATTTTGTTAAGATCCGTCCATGACTTTTTGAGTTATCTTGGTGACAAAGAGACAAAGAGAATAACCGACAGACAGGCAGACAAACGCGACGAAAACATTACCTCTTTTGCCGGAGATAAACATTCCTCATAAAACAAACGAAAATCAAACGTGGTAAATTCATCTGGATGCTCACGACCTTGGCATTACAGTCATAACCTTTACGCCAAGAGTTTGAGATGCGCGATCCCTTAAGACGTTGGTCATGGCAGTAGAGTATAGAACCTCTCTTTGCTGCCTGTATACTTCACTTCTTTGCTGCCTGTATACTTTACCTTCACCTACTTTACCTTTAACTTCACCAGGGGGCGGTGTTGAAAATAAATAACGGTACAATTTAGAGTGGGTAACACTCACGTTAAGGCTGCCACATGTTCACATTGTTTAAATCTACCAATGGCAGTTCCTGTGTTGTGTCATTGATCTGGTATATTTTACTACAAAATTTCATTTTGACGAAAAGTTCCGTACCAATACACACGTGAGCAATTAGGTTTCGTGTGGAATTCACGGGGCTTCCGTGCTTGTTCAAAAGGCCTTTGCATAAATATATACGCGCGATGTTGGCAGCATTTTTATGCATGCGCTGTGTCCGCAAGAAATGAAAGTCTATTTCAGGCGTCATTGCGTTGATGCACCACCGATCCCTCTGTAGCCCACATACCTAACAGTCAGCTGTACTGCCCCAAGTGCCACATTAGATATCTCGGCACCGCAGAATATTATGGGAAGAAAGAAGTCAGGGCTCGCGAAAATAATCGTCAACTCGCATAACTCGTTCAATGACGGAGCGCACCTGGCACTGCCTGAAGCTGTAGAAACTCGCGAAAAGCCTCTGACTTTCTTGTAAATAGTTCGGCGCTGAGGTGGGAGGGGTGGGGTTATGTATTATCTTGAACGAACGACTTGCGTTCTGGGGTTTCTTTTGCAGAAATCATCGATATTTTCTTCAACGTTTGGTGCATATTTAGTACGAATAACATAAAGAATTAGATAGTATCAGGGTAGAGAAAGTAAGTCCAAAGGTGCTAGCACTTGCTTCTGAAAATGTATTTAGGTAAAATTAAGCATAGATACATTCACTGACACATCTGCCGAACAGTGCAATTGCAAACACTGTGTGTCAATTATTGCGAAAGTTGCTCGACTTATGATTTGAAGTACGGCAACTTAAACTTGTAGTAATCATTGTTCATATTGATTATTGACGTTTGAACACCACTCATGTACCTAACCAAAGGTACAAAGGTGCGCTGCACACACCAGCGTGCGACAAACGAACATACAACTGCAGCATTCACTTTCAAATATCAGTTCCATCTGCCGCAGTACCACTTTCGACTTACAAATAAAATTCGATAGGGACTTATAAAATTATAATATCTTAGCACAGGGCCGCTTAGCGGTGATGAAAAGTATAGGTAACTTTACTATCTTAGGGAAGTGTGAATATTACGGCAGAGTAACTCAGATAGAATGCAATGGTTAGGGTTGCTCAGAAACTTCGGGGTGGGACTTTCGATAGAACTTACTGAAGTACCACTGTAGAAATCCTCAAACGCAGACTTCCCGAAGCTTAGGAAATCCATAAACGCTGACAGAGTGCATTACCGTCTGTAGGGCGCTGTGACAATGGCTGAAGGCATACTGAGTAACTGACAAAATGGTGTTGTAACACTTAGCTGGCAGTGTTTACTACAGTGTAACGTCACTAGTTGTTATGGGGTTAGCGGATGAAAGCGTTTCATAAACACGTGAAATTGGCATCGCTTAGCATTTTTTTCGTCTCAATACCAAGACTCCTTTCGAAACAGAGACCATAGTTCATTCTACTTATCAGGACTGTAGAGTGTCTTGCTGGCCAACTGTATGCTACGCGATCGTCAGATGAATCAATACAGTGGACTTATTACGTGAGCATACCTACTGCTTGCGAGGTGCGCTTGATGAAAAATCGATCTTATTGGTCATTCCCCGATGATTGTCATGATCTCCGTTGTGTTATCTTGCTGTAATGATATTCTGATACAATCAATGGCAGGTCATGCTCCAAGGTGATGATAGTGGAGAGCACGCGCTAACGATGCTAGTGGAAAGTGAGTCTCGTATGAAGTGTAGAGCAGTGATGCCGAATGAAGAAACTGCATAACGAGTTTCGCTACAGATAACCTATTAGCAGACATAATAGTAATGATCACTTAGTGTTTCCCATACAGTGGATGCGGCAACGAAGTTTTCCTTTTATAATAAAAGAACGTTGATGATATAGTAATGTACTGAACAGGAGAGAACCGACCAAGACTTTGAATATCTCTTGCGGTTCCCTCAACTTTTTACAGTTCACATGCTACAGATGGAAAATTCTCGTGGACTAAGGGAAGTACCCCCCCAGCTCGCAGAGACCACAATCACTCGCAATCGCAGCCCTTAATTTGCAGCCAGTGAATGAGAACATGATGATTGTGCAACAAATTAACATTTCATATCCATACCGTGCACTACCGTAGTAAATAATTACGAACACTTCATTTCTATACAAAATTCACAACCATTCGTTTACCTTTTTTCTTCTCATTGCAGTTTGCTCGCAGTCAAAAGACTCGGCGTTCTTTGCTAAAGAGTTGCAGACTTAATGACGGCACTTCGCTTGCACTGACTTGAATTTTTAATGTTCTTCGATGCAAAATACAGCATTTCCACCGTATATTACTTCGCTTAAGACCAAGACGAAGTCATTGAGTGTTTACTGAGCACGAAGTTGTGTGCACAACACAAAGGGCCCCGCCCTATTAGCGAATATTTTTACGCCGCACAGTCATTATGCACAACAAATATAACCTTAATTGATGCGAGGTATTGCAGTTGCGTAGAATTTTAGCCAAGAAAGTATTTCTCGGCCAAGTAATTCTGCAGCGTAGAACTTTACTCAGTGATGGCCTCGTTGGTCAAACCACGTCTTGTTACTTAATCTATAACACTCTGAATGAATGGTCCAGCTAAAATTTTTGGATTACCGACGGTGCCTTATGGTACGCCTACCGTCGAGAACGGAAACGGCGAATCCGAGACGCTACGGCGCTGCTCCGTCGCCATGCGCGTTTCTAGGTTGATCGGCGACCTCGTTGCGAACAAACAACTCCCGATCACAGGCGAACAGGTCGCTATTCATCGCGCTTATGTTGTATTCTTCCTCTGATATTCCGCCCAAACTCACACCTCGGTCAAAGAACAGTGGAACACTGGAGAAACAAGTGCGGCGAAGAGCGCACTGCTTGCCTGTGGTCGGATGTATCATGTTCGGAACGAGGTCGCCGATGCCAGCCGAAAAACGCCAGTGGCCACCGAGCAGCGTCTCGGATCCGCTGCTTCGTTTCTCGACTGTGTGCATACCATATGTCATCCTCGCTCTTCCGTAAATTTCTAATAATTTGGGTAGTCATTACTTAAAAACAAATTCGGTTACTCGGATAACTGACAACCACCTCCAGAAACGCATAAAATCAGAGTGATGAGATCTCATTTGAAGAAAGAATGCTAAATTTCTGTTGAAATATCCATTAATTACTCAGTTGATTTACACAGCACTGAGAACTTTCTTTTCGAAGCTTCATTTCAAAATACATCACGTAACTCACTGAATAAAGTGTTGGAATATAAGACAAAACACCCAGCATATTTGCTTATATCATTTTTTGTGTACAGTTTAAGAAACCAAAGGAAAGTAATAAAACTAGAAGCACACTGTGGAACAGCTGTAAAACGCACACTCAATGATTCAATTGAATCTCTGAGCGATTCTTGGGAAATTTATGTACATGTAGTCAACGCTTTGGGAGGGGGAGGGGGGCGTCTGTGTACATTTCTCTTTTACAGCTCTATCGTGTATTTTCCTATTCCAGTTTCGTACCTGGTACATTTTTGAGGGGGCATGGGGGAAGGCTTAAGGGCTTAAAATGATCAATTGAGGACCGATCGTTCTGAAACTTGCTCAAAGACTGTATTTTTGAAAAAGAAACACATTTTGCTCCCACATTTTTTTCATTTAGGCCTTAGTTTTTGAGATAATGGGAAATAAATATATATATATATATGTATTTTTGGAAATTTTAAAAGAATAGAACTCAATGACTATTCATGCTAGAAGAAGAAGAAGAAAAATAGTGACCGATTTAGAGCCCCTGAAACATTCCCAACAAAACTATACAGCTGGATTCTCCTTTTTCTGTTTCGTTGCGATTGCTAACTAAAATATAGGGAAACAACAAAGGATTCGGTTTTGAGCTGAGCTAAAAATGATTATGAGGGCAAAAATGGAAATTCCGGCTCTATAGTTTTGTTAAGATTGTTTCAAGGATTCCAAAACAGTCATTTTTTCATCTAGCATGAAAGCTGATTTAGTTCTATTCTTTTTAAAACTTCAGAAATATGTATATATATAGTATATATTCAGATATATGTACTATACCGTAGGTATGTAGATGATACTTTTATTTTATTCCGTGATCGATCCCATGCAACTATGTTTTTAGATTACCTGAACGCAAAGCATTCCAATATCAATTTCAACATAGAAACAGATGAATGATAGGCTTTCTGTTTTAGATTGGTTAGTTCATCGTGAAGTTACTAATTTCACTACATTAATATACAGAAAAGGTACTTTTAATGGCATGGGGCTTTTTTTAAATCCATGCACCTACATCTGCACCGCTTTGCAGCAGTTTTGCAGGCAAATATTCCTTTTTTGATTCATACATCCCAGTCGTTCTTGGTCCATCGCACGCTTTATCAAGCCCATTTATGAGCTCATATGTGTCACAGCTTCAGTTATTTATTAACGCAGTCACAAGTTAGCTCGTCGTTAATATTTATACCGGGGAATGAAATTGAATGACTCTAAAACGGCACCAGGACTGCAGCGAGGCTGTCACATTGCGTGCGAGGGCTCCAGGCCGCAGGACGACGCCGCGGTTAACATGTCGGGCTTGTTCGAGAAGCTCGTCATAGGACACGATCTGTGGGCTGGTCAAGGCGATCTGAACCAAACTCACTTGAATTGACATCTCTAAACTTCACATAAGTGCGCTGGCTTTGTCCCCTTGATTTGATTATCAGGCATGGATCCCTAATCGATTACATCTGAGGCTTCCAAGAACTGAATTGTACTGTGTAACACAGAATTTTCAGTTGCCTCAGAAGAATTGGATAGCTTCTAACACCTAAAACACTATTTGAGGTGACGAGGCTATATTCTTATATGCATTCCATGACAAGTCAAGTCAAGTGGGTTTAGCATATATCAACTTTCAACGACTCAGCTGAAGGTGCCTAAAGTCGATTTAAGCCGAGCCCATGCGACTTGAATTGTTCGGAACAGCAGAGACGAGCTTTGGCTCCGTCACTTTATTGCTAATCGTGTTTCATGTGTTAAAAGCAACCCGATTATGTTGATCCGACTGAAATGTCCAATTTACCGGGCAAGACTGAGTCTTTGGAAGTCTCACAGGTAGTTGATTAAAATACAAGGCCTGAAACTTGAATCAACTGGTGGAAGCCAGGACATCTGTTAAATGTTTCATGCACGTCAAGTCCCTGAAGCTTATTTCACTACCCAGTCGAAGGTGTCGCATGTTGAACACTCTGAGTAAAAACTTCATTTTACGGAATTGGGTTGAGTTCATGGAAGTCTCATAGGTATTTAATTAAGGGTCAGTGCCTGAAATTTCAACTGGGCGGAGCCAAGTCACGTGTCTGAAACTTCGACCAAGTCACGCCTCAAAGGCTTAAGAGGCTGGTCTTGTTCGAAACTTCAGCGAAGCTCCAGGTTTCGACTCACTATGGCACTAAAGGGACTATCAAGCATTGACCTTTCAGCCGGTTACGCTTGAGACTGCCAAAACTTCAATCTTCCTCCGTAAAATGGATTTCTCAGCAGGCTTAAACGCAGTCGCTTTGCTTCTAATACTTGTAACGCGTTACATTTAAAGCTTTTGTCTGAGGTTCCGCACAAGTCAAGCCTCTACGGCTTAATTTCGGCGCCCAATTGAACATGCCCTTTGTACTGTCGGATTTCTGAACAGTGTTATATCTTACTTACTTACCCTCTTCGCCTCCCATGAGAAGAGTTTCAGGTGGCCGTAAGAGGCGTGTGAACGCCGGACGCAATAGCTGACGTTATGGGCACTTAATTGGATACACAATATCAAGGGAGCCGCGGGCGAGTGAGAAGATGACCCCCACGTATATTTTATTGTGACGATACGGACTTGTGCTACCAAACAATAAATAAACAAACATTCCTGCCACCTGGTATACCTCGTCCTCAGTAAGATACTTGTTTTTGCAAACTATCGAGTAGATGAAGAAATTGTTTTTGTGTTGCTCTAATATACAGGCAGTCCTCGTTATAGAATATACTTGTTTTATCTAGATTTCCAGTTAGGCTAAAAAATTTTAATTCGAGTTGTTTGATAAGACTACCTTGATTTCGATTTGTTCTAGTTTTAGTGCGGCATTAATGCTAAATTTCAGGAGGCGCACTACGTCCACGTGTGCACTTTATCTGACTCAGTTCATTAAGTTTACTTTAGTTAAATATTGTAGGTGATGATATGCAAGGTGAACTTTCATTGAATGATTATTTTTCCTATTTAGTCACCTGAGAATCAATCAAAATAGGTGGTATTTCCTCCTCGCTTTCTTTCCAAGTAATGAAAAGGCACGAAATTAGGGCAGAACTTAACTATTTATTCCCGAGGCGTGTTGTAATCTGACTCTGTGAACCTGTTGTTATGAACTTCCTCAGTAACACAGTTTGACTCAAAAACATGGGGTGAATGCGACGTGTAACCTCACAGTTAAGCTCTGATGGCGGACCCTTAGTACGGCTGTTTTTAAGACGATCGTAAAAATTTTTCAAATTGGCTTTCGGCAAATATATCTGAATACCATCGTACTTATTACATGCACTATCTGATATCGCTTTCAAAAAGCGGTATAAAGATTACGTCATGCAACTGTATTAGTAGAATTACTACTTGTTGCCCGATAAGTCTCACAACTTTTATATGGGTGATGCAGATATATTACNATTTCAGATGGCATGCCATTGAAAAACATTTTAATCGCTCACCCATCGATAATAGCCTATAAAATCCTGGGTGAGCCTATAATTACCGGTGCTTCCACCGAAAATTTCTGACTGGGTATGTTGCCCTAACCGAATGTCTTCAGTTTTGTAAAGTATATCTGTGTGTAATAAACCTAGCAAACGTATCATGGGCCTTCTCTTCATTTTCGAATGTCCTTTATCGTAATGTCTACAAACAAAGGCAATGTTTGTAATCAATTAGNTATGTTGCCCTAACCGAATGTCTTCAGTTTTGTAAAGTATATCTGTGTGTAATAAACCTAGCAAACGTATCATGGGCCTTCTCTTCATTTTCGAATGTCCTTTATCGTAATGTCTACAAACAAAGGCAATGTTTGTAATCAATTAGGTAGCTTAACCCAGCTCACAACCCTAAAAATATTGAGGTCGTCGTCGGTGTTACCTAACCTGACTCGCATTGGAGGCCGGACCGCACTATCGTCTCTCACGAAGATTTTGCGTTCACGTAAGCTTTCCTGCACGCGCCACCACTAAAACAAACACTACCTAGTCAAACCTAACCTAGCCTAACCTAACCTAACCTACCCTTACCTAACCTAACCTCCTTTTCTAATCTAACCTCCTTACCTAACCTTCTAACCTAACCAAACCTAACCTTACCTAACGTTATCTAACGTTACCTAACCTAACCTTACCCAACTTAATCAGCGATACAGCGAGCAATGCGGCGCACCAACTTGAACGCCGCTCACGCGCATACGATCTGCATACACAAACACGCACACACTTCCGTCATGAGAGACGATAACGCGGCGCCCCATGTTGCCCGCTGTGGCTCTCAGACTAACGTTGTGCGGAGACCGGAACAAAATCCGATGAATCTGAACTATACGTAACGAAGAAAGGACATGCCTAGATACCGGATAAGCGTCTGGAAGGAAAGTACAGTGCAGCGCAAGCAAGGCTATTGTACTCATGTACTTAGTGGCTGTTCGTCAGTTTTCTCGATTCACACTGATGTTACGTGAGCCTTCAATACGTTGACATCAAACATTTTACCAAGACGGAGTTACAGAAGAAGTGAAAATGTGTTGCGTATCAACTTCACATGCCGTATCTGTCATGTGCAATCCACCGTCCGCTGCATTTTGCCGTGAAGTTATACAATTTTTAAGTATTACCACTAGGCTGCTTAGGCAAAACTTGTCAACACTGCGTGTGAATCTCAGACAGTTTGTAACTCCTGACAGATCGCCAGGGAATTCCTTTCATAGCATGGCAGGAGCACGGGACTGCTCTCGGAAGTATTTTTAAAATTCGAGTCTCATTCGTTTCCGGCAAAACTGAAAGCATTTCGTCGTCACTGCTGCCGCCGGGTTTGGCGACTCTTAATGTCAGGTGCAATATATGTAAGTGTACTCAGCAGTATATTCCTGATGATACCAGTCTGAAATAAAAAGCAAGGCGAAAATTGCTAATCGTAAGGCCATTTTATTAAAATTCATGAAATTATTATTATTATTCAGCAAAATGCTGTTACACAATAAACGAGAAAAACTACATTACAACGAATCAAAAGTCATATATACATAAAACTGACACGAAAAGCGTTTGAAATACAAAAACTTGGAAAATTCAAAAGACGTAAAACGGATGATTTAGAACCTGGAAAAAATACAGAGTAAAAAATCTGCCCTGATGAACTAAGAGTTGGAATGAGAAGGGGGAATGCACTTCGGGTATTATTTAGAGAAGGTGTGAGTTTGGAAATATACGGAGACACGAGGATGCGTAGATCTGTTTTATAAGAAGTGCTTGGCAATATTTTAAATCTTTCATCGTGACCGTGACGCAACAAATTTGAGCAATTTTAGCATATGACCTAACAAGGAAAGCGGAGGGGAACCGAGAGGAAAACCGGTCCTACAACTGCGTCCAGCTTGCTCGGACACTCTTGTCAGAACAGTACGACAGATAGAACTTACATATCGCAATTTACAACGTGAACAACTAACTTGATACACCAGAGAAGAGCACATAGCACTAGGTAATCTAACCTTGAAACCGAAAAACAAGCCAATTGTAAAACTGTTAACCGGAATTGTATGAACATTAAGTGGTGAAAAAAAATTACTGATGAAAGATTGACTGTCTTCATTTAACGTAATAGATTGGTGACCAAAGTACGGTAGTTTGATAAAAAATATAAAAAAGTTTGTTGATTACAAGACTGAACTACTTGAGAGTGATCATAAATTTTTAATAAAAATTGGTGGAAGCATTAAAAATTCGTGCATATTTGAAACGCTCTATTGATAAGGGTCCGAGTGTCACTGAGTTGCAAGTTTTATGCACAGAAGCTAAACTAACTAGTACCTAAGCCTGAGAAAGAAAGTTTTCTATAAAAAGAGTGCAGGAATTTGCTGTCAAGATTTTTGACACATACATCTAAAAAAAGTAAATGGTTGTGTACCTCATCTTCCTTAGAAAACTTAATATTACTGTGGCGTGACTTTAAGTATTATAGAAAGTGTCAGCATAAGATCTTTTTGAATAATGCAAGCGTGTCATCGGCGTACCTTTTGTAAAACACCAGCTTAAAATTAGCAAGACAGTCGCTTACCCAGTTTTATTCAAGATGGCACATGTAGGTTCTACTTGTCGTACTCCTATGACCAGAGTTTCCGAGCACGCTTGGCGCAGTTTTAGGACCGGTTTTCCTCTCGGTTCCTTTCCGCTTTCCTTGTTAGGTCAGAAGCTAAAATCCCAGTCACGATGAATGATTTAAAATATTGGTAAATACTTCTTATAAAAGAGATCTATACGCATCGTCGAGTCTCTGTATGTTTTCAAACTCAAACCTGCTCTAAATGATACCCAAAGTGCATTCCCCCTTCTCATTCCAACTTTTAGTTCATCAGGCCAGGTTTTTTCACGTTGCATTTTTTCCAGTTTGTATTTCTTCCATTTTTTCGTCTTCTGAATTTGTTCAAATTTTTGCATTGTTACTGGATTTGAAATTCAATTTCAAACGCTTGTAGAATAGCTCAGCTATTTATTGTTAGTTTTTAAACATACGACTTTTATTCGTTGTAATGTAATTTTCTCGTTCATTGTATTACAGAATTTGCTGAAGATGGACTGTTGGTCCGAAACGTTCAATTTTATTCAATGACAATTTCATGAATCTTAATAAAATTACCTTACGATTAGCGATTTTTGCCTAGCATTTATTTTAGGAAGAAGTCGCATTAATGCGGAAGTAAATTTAGGTCAAACCCGTCTAAGTCGTGGATTGCTAACGTTTCGAATTATAATAATTTTTAAAATGTGCTAGTAGAAAATTTCACTAATGTTCTGTGAAAATAGACAACATAAGCTTGTATACGCAAAATAAGCTTGGTACCTACGTGGTTGCGGTCGCTTTGGGCACTAAATAATTCAACTTCAGTGTCGATGTCGGGTTTGAAAAGTCTTAGCGATATATACAACAGTCACTATTCAATAAAAGAATAATAAGATAGAATCGTTTTCAAACATAAAACAAGCGAAGCAGTTTATGTGGCTATATTTCTGTAAAACACGTTCATTACAGCTCTAGATCCACAAGAACTGGGCTTAGACCTAATTCATCTAAAGTACTATAATCTTCAGGGCAAATACGGGGTTCGGCAGAAGGACCAAGAACATAGGGACCGGAGAGCCACACAGGTGCTTTCACGCATCAATTTTTTTATTCAGTATGTGTGAAATCGTCAGAAGGTTCATCAAGGTAGAGACCACGCGCTCCCGTGGGACGACTACTGCGGGAAGTCGCCCTCTCAACACTTAGTGTTCCCCCTTACTCCCGCACTCTTAACTGTGCTCGTTTGTTACACAAGTGCCAATAACATTCAGGCTGCAGAACATTACTGCCTGTAGCGTGGCGGTGCAGCAGCACCGCATAAGTGCCTTACATCCTCTCAATTACGTACAGCCGAGCGCGGCGTGCGCAGCTGCAGGCAGGCCAATTTGCGCCTCAGGGAATAGCAGAGAAGTTTTTCTATTCAGGGTAAAAGCTGCATTCAAGTTTGTCAGTGCTTGAAGATTGAGAAGCAAATCTAGAATGTAAAGTGCCCGCAAATCTAGAGTGTAAAGTGCCCACAAATCTAGAGTGTAAAGTGCCCACAAATCTAGAGTGTAAAGTGCCCACAAACCTAGAGTGTAAAGTGCCCAAAATCTAGAGTGTAAAGTGCCCACAAATCTAGAGTGTAAAGTGCCCACAAATCTAGAGTGTAAAGTGCCCACAAATCTAGAGTGTAAAGTGCCCAGAAATCTAGAGTTTAAGGTGCCTAGAAATCTAGAGTGTAAAGTACCCACAAATCTAGAGTGTAAAGTGCCCACAAATCTAGAGTGTAAAGTGCCCACAAATCTAGAGTGTAAAGTGCTCGCAAATCTAGAGTGTAAAGTACTCACAAATCTAGAGTGCAAAGTGCCCACAAATCTAGAGTGTAAAGTGTCCACAAATCTAGAGTGTAAAGTGCCCACAAATCTAGAGTGTAAAGTGCCCACAAATCTAGAGTGTGAAGTGCCCACAAATCTAGAGTGTAAAGTGCCCAGAAATCATGTTTGAACGTTTTGCAAATTTATTGCAAACAATCGAGATGAAAATTTATGTTATTTTGACCCATGAGACTGCTTAGGAGTAGGCTGAAGTCCAAAGCTGCTGACGGATGTCTATACCCTATTTTACCCTGGTTGTGCTAGATATATTAAATGGCTTTGTTTTTTATTGCATCCACTATATTATTCACTTCGCATTATGAGTTCACAGTTATTCATCTAACACGTAAAGTGAAGAAAATTTATTAACGTGAAATTATCTCGTAAAAATGGCGAAACGTGAAGATATTTAAAGTAAAATTGGCGCTGTCGAGCTGTTGCAATTTTCCTTAATTTACTGTTCGTTGTATATTTTCCGTCCGTCGCTGCGGCAACAATTCGATCCCCCCTGCGGCATTTAGCGAACAGTTCTGCGTAATTACCGCATATCATGTAGATGATATCACTTTCCTCTTCACAGGCTATGCATAACTGTTTAAATAATTATATTGCACTCTAGTAATTGCAATGCTCGCACTAGAAAAATAGCTTGAAATAGCTAAAACATATTTATAAAGGAAGAAACACGTGTTTATTGGCATACGTTGAAGCACACGAGGCCTAATTAAAGTTAGCAACCAGAGGCACATATTGCAAACGGAATGAAAAGCTCCCTAACGCCTGAAGTCATGTTCTATAGAAGATGGCTCAGTAAGACATAACAAAGAATCACAGATGGATAATATTATTGACTTAATAATCGTTATATTTTCTGGGCTATGTTATCCGACAGGTAACCAAAGTACGGCTTAGTGCAGTACAGTTGAGACCCAGAAATTGGTAAATCATCCGAACGATAACGATTTTAATGCGGGGTGATAGTATAAATTTCGAGGGTTACCATTATTGGTATAACAATTTGCTGAAAGGGAGTCGAGTCCTCTGAAAGTTTACATGCGTGGAGCAGACTTTATAGACTATATTTATTGTTGTTGTTGGGTGCCTCCAATAGGGTGTAGTTTGAGCATCACCCAGACAAAATGCAAGTGGCCATGCATGTATGTCCCGATAGACAACAGTGTGGGTTGCCGTAATGCCTGAGCTTGCGGGTGTTTGTGGTCGTGACTTGCAACGCATGTTCTACAACAATCTAAGAACCTGCGGTTCGTTAGTTCAATACACAGGTATTGACAGTCTGAAGGTGCTATGCATGGCGCTCGCATATGCGCATCTCTACAACCACGCTCTGTAGTGGCATGTGCAGCTGCCCAGTTCGTAGGGTAATCACTCTAAACAAGTTCCGTTTTAACTGCTCCAGCCAGCGGAGCTCTAACCCCTGCGCTTACGACCTCTGCCATGAATATTTTCTAGTGCCTTGAGCGATGTTCGTACCGCTCGCTGGTGGATTAGGACAGTCTATTTTAAAGCCTTGGGCGACGAACATTCCGCTCCCCATGAGAGCTCCTAGTACCCTGTAGTACTACTGATGAATTGAGATTGCAGACTGCGGCGGCCTCGCGGCGAGTAACCTGAGGAGCTGACATCGATTTTGAGGCCACCGTAATTTTTGAATCAACTTTGTGCTGGTGCCGTCGCATCTAGGAGCGACGGTCTTCGAGGGAATATCGCCAGAAGTGAAGATTCTGGAAGACCCACCAACTTTTTTCGGACGTTAACTACGCTCCAGCACGGAGTAACCACTACGCCCTCCTCCGGCCGCTCACCTGGGATGGCGCTTCATCGGAAGCCGGAAGGCTAAATCAGTTGCTCACGTGAGTTGGGGCTATGAATGTGCTTAGTCTCGGTAGTACGGCAACCTGCGAGCTATAGCCGATCTTTACCTTATTCCTTCTGATTCGAGCCATGTGCTCAACATACTATAGTGGCCTCTGTGCTCAACATACTTTAGTGGCCTTTGTGCTCAACGTGCTTATAACAGCCTTTGTGCTCAACATACTTCAGCAGCCTTTGTGCTCAACGTGCTTATAACAGCCTTTGTGCTCAACATACTTTAGTGGGCTATGTGCTCAACGTGCTATAGCAGCCTTTGTGCTCAACGTGCTTATAACAGCCAGTGTGCTTGATATACATATTTAGCAATTGTGCGTAACTCATTCACAGCTGTTGTGCTATGGTTTGACAACTGCCCCACAGTTATACTTGCTTCCATTTATTACAGCGGTCTAACAGAAAACTTAGATTAGCAGTACATGAAATACTTCAGTAATAATAACTTAACTATACCGCTATAGTCTCTGGGGCTGGGTTTGTGGCCGTCAGGGCCGATAGTCTGGGTTGCATCTTATGTGCTTCTTAGGAAGTTGACCATGTGCATAACCTGTGAGTTTGTCGGCGTTCGATGGGGGACATTCCTGGTTCTGAAACCTTTTCAAACTTAGCCATTCCCAGTCTTATATCACCTGCATAATTCAAAGACCTTCCCCGTCTGCCGGAATCGAATAGATTCCAGACAATTTCATTTTGCTGCGGTTTTATATCAGAATTATTACACCACTTCCAACAAGTAACTGCTAAAATTGTTTATGTTATTATTCGCATAACTCGCTATGAAGCCGTAGGAACTCCAGAACTGTAGTTTCGGTGGGAAGGGGTCGCTGAGGGACAGATAGAACATGTCGCTCGTCTTGAGTTGCTTTGGGTGAACCTAGCTAACAAATTTTAAAAACCATACGCTCGCGGAGGTCGACGTGTGGAGCTTGAGGGCCGAACAAGTTTAGTTAGGTGCAGCTTTTAGGCTTCATGGCTGCTGGTCATCTGACCATCGTTCCTACGGTGTGTACGACCGCTTTCTCTGTACAGGAATTGCAGTTTATTGGGAGCTCAGTGATATATTATTATTATTATTATTATTAAATCACACCAGACTGGCGACGTAGGAACGGAGAAACTCCATGAGGTTAACAAACCCCCACGCAACCAGCCCAGCGGGTGGAGAAAACAAAAGAATAA
>LQNS02277718.1:16504979-16519752 GCA_001587735.2 Parhyale hawaiensis
CATCCATTAAAATCACGTTCCGTAGGCTACCATGAAGTGATGTAATATAGTCGTCCACTAAGTTATGTAATGTAGGCAACCATGAAGTGATTGAACATAGTAATCCATTAAATCATGTAATGTAGGCATCCGTGATCAGATGTACCAGTAACATATACAACATGCGGTGATATAACACAGCCATCACGTGATGTAGTGTAGGCAACAACTATGATGTCATTAAACCTAGGCAACCACTAAGTACAACTCAGGCAACCATGAAGTGATGTAACGTAGGCAGCCACAAAGTAGCATAGTATTCCTAGGTAGTAATGTGAAATGACATGGTGCAGCTGTAGATGGTTCCAGTAATGAAGAGTTGTAGCAGCACCAATATGCCATTTTAATGTCCTTTAACGGCTGTCCTGGTATCTCTATGTCACGGTTAATTATGAATTTTTAGTTCACGGCTGCTAATGGGGTCACTATGTAGTATTACCGTGGTTTTAATTAGGTTTTTCAGTTTTACAGGGTTTCTTAACCTTTCTTTCCTTGCGGCTCTAGGGATGAGCTCTACCGAAAGCTCTACATACACCAAGTTCTGAGATTAGTGCTTCAAATCCGTCGTTGGAAAAAATAAATTGAATGTGATAATAAAGAACATTACATGCAGTATCCATGCGCCAATTTTTTCTTGAAAATTATAATATTCCTCGAATCTATGATGATTATTTTATTATTCATGGTGTCCGAAGGTATTATATTAATCTCCTTCTGAAGATATTTGATAGTGTATATCAATTCCCTGCTCTGCAACACATTCCTTACTTTACGACAAAGAAATTAATCTTTGTTTGAGGTCTCTGTCATTGGCAAAACTCATTTTACTGACGACGCTTACGCAAATCGGCCTCCAGGCCTATTTGTGAAAGGCTCGATTTCAGTGGGCAGTGAAGGTATGGTGAGGTCATTGTGTATATGTATTCCATGTTCTGTTCTTTCTAACGCTGATGTATTCCAACTCATCTCAATTCTATTCGCTGTTTGAATACGCTTTGTAGGCAATATTGCGTACCTATCTCATCGCATTGCTGATGCTCATAAAAAAAAGTTGCTTCCGTTAATTGGAATTTGTACTCGCCGGCCCATACTGTCAGGCGGTGTTAGCATCACCGACGATGGAGACCATTACTGCTCAATATCCGGAACATGTACAAATTTCCAATGAACAATTTTTTTCTCTCTTCGTTTATGTCTGGACTTGGAGAACAGCTACGGAGTGTGGATATACGAACTTGTTCCGAGCCGTACAACATGTCTATAACTTGAAACGAATAGCAGGTAAAAGCCAACATGAGTACTGTTGTTCATGCTAACCACAACAGCTATGCCGAATTGAGTTTTAGTTTACCAAAGACGAAAATTTTGGTCACTAGTATATTTCATTCAAGGAGTCGCTGCCTGCATTGTCTACTCTGACAGCTCGTGCCTAGGATATTTGTAATGGACTGAATTTGACAGCCTCGTCTCAAGAGAAATCTTTTGTCATTAAAGTCTGTAATTCGTTCCAAAGCAGCCAAATCCATTCTCAGTGTTGCAGTTTCGAACGCGGCGAAACAAGCGAGACTGGCTAATCCCAATGTAACAGTCACAACTGATGCCGCCCAAACTCGAAGTAATTCATTTCGATGGAATTGTGAGCAATATATTGAGGCCTGTACTGATGTACGGCGCTTGCGTGAGGAGACAGTTTACACAACGGACCTGTTGATTCAGCGACGTGATCGTGCCGTGCTGTCGAGGACCTGCGTGACTTCAGGCGCGGGGGTTGTGAGGTTTGATTCTAATTTGCAGACTGTCCGCGGCACGTTCTTGGAATCGTTGTCGGTGCCTTTTGCAGTTGATTGTAGTATGTGACCTACCTTATAGTTGAAACAAGATTCAACATCTTGGCTTCGCTATCGTAAGAATTGATAGAATCGAGCTTTCTTATCACTTTGCGCAATGAGTTATCACGAAAAGTAGGCCGAGCTTGCGTACGAGTGTGTGTAGATATATATATTCCATGAGGTTCTATACCTGAAATCTGGCTTGGTACTTTTTACAGATTTGAAATTAAATTTCACAGTTCTTCCTATCTGTTAATACAATAAAAGAAAATAAAGTAAATTATTTCTTACGCAAAAAGTTTCTTCTCTGTGTCTGATCCAGGTTCCTTCACTTCCTCAAAATTCCATCTTGAGGTCCATGTTAATTAAGTACGTACACCAGAAAATTTAGGTACAGAAAAAAGTCGTAGTTCAAGGTAACAATCACAAAATTTAAGCGAATTAAACTTGGCTGCAACATGAATTTTCAGAATGTAAAATAACTTGAAATACACACGAGAGAGAACGAAACGATTAATAGGCTTTCTTCAGCTCTATCTTATGACTATATCAAAATATATATGAAAATATAGCAGAGCTCTCGGAAATCCAAGTCCGTGTTATTTGATTTCAGTGATTTCCAATGCGGTCATTTGTGAGGAATCATTGTTAGTTTAAAAAATATGAAGAAAGAGGTTAGGGAACCTACAGTGTTCTTCTTTTTTCATTTAAAAAAAAATATTGAACGGATAATATCGAGTCTAGGATACTAATGTTTACCGTTTTTTTTTCTCTCGCTAAATTTTGGTAGGATGTCATTAAATTAAATAGAAACTTATAATGTCTTATAAATTTTGAAGCATACCAGGCTTTCCAAAAAGATAAGCTATGCTATATTTAATTGAGTACCACGCTGCTGCCTAAGTACAAGGGGAGAACAAGTGAAGCTATTACTTAGCAAAATTTTATAACTGGCTGTGCCATGCGTCACATTATATTGTTGCCAGGAATCTGTGTACCCTATTAAAATCGGATCTATCTATAAGTACTTGGGACAGTTTGTATATTGCAATCGACTTGTATGCATGCACAATCCACACCTGCAGAATATGGTTAAAGTGACAGTAGTTTTGCTCACGTCTCATCCAAACTTACGCCTCCGATAAGGCGCACAATATTTGTCGCCCCACGCAATTTACAGAAATCTTGGAGCACACGCAGCTGGCAGCATCCTGCGTGTCCCGCACCTTCCATCCCCTCCTGCCTGACGGCTTCATGCTCGTCTAGCAAATGTGTCAGAACATCAGGCTAATTTCCTGCTCAGTGCGCTAGCCCGTCAGGGCGCGGCGTCGGAGATTGCAACAAACCGATTTGAGTCGTCAAATCGAAACCACTTTCTACCGACGCCTCGTTGACGACCAATCGTGCGTCAACTTTTTCCAGGGCTGTTAGACTTGCGCTCCAGTGAATAGAGTTTGTGTCATTTGTGGATTTTTATTGTGGAAGAGGAACACGAAACTGATTGATATTTAGCTATGGGGGCAGGTAACATTGGGAAGGTCACCTGGGCGATAGATGCTAGTCAGAAATTGTAGAAACAATATTAGGTAAGTGGATGGATCACAAACAGAACATTTTTAAAGGCTGTTGCACTGCTGGGATATTTGTAGGAGTTTATGTACGTTCGAAACAATAGGTTGGTTGTGGAATGGTTCCAAGTTTTCATGACGGTGCAGTTTTCGTGGTTGAATAGCCACGATGAAGCACCATTTCTCCATCAGGTGCTGCAGGTCCGCAGAAGTCTGTTTAAAAATAGCATTGGAATAATACGTTCACTGAAATTAAAAAATTGTGTTTCCATATTCCATAGCACAAAATGTTTCAGAAAGCTGCTTTTTTTTAAATTAAAAAATACCACAGTATCGTCACAGCCAAACCACATTGCCGTTGAGACTAGCTTAAATACGTTTAGATAAAATAAATTTCGCTCCTAGGTGAATTTCTCTTATCGCAAAAACTTGAACATTTACAATTGCTTCATTGCCTGAATTTCTTACGACCGCATGGGAAATGATTCTCAGCACTGCATGAAAATAAAATTATTTACCCCATTTCGACTGCGTATTCTGCATCGCTGGAAAAAAGAAATAATCGGCAATGACGAAATTTAAGCGGATAGAACGAATTTTTTCAGATGCGCACAAAATAAAAGGCTAATTTTTTAATCGTTAACGGTTAGAAAGTAAACCCCATTTTTTTTAGCCATCACAAACATGGTTCAAAACAAGTTGCGAAGGGTCAGCAGAAGCACTAAAATATGGTAGTCTCATTATTTTACATCCTTGTGTAGTATGAAATTGCTACTTCTGGCTTATTGATGGAGAACAGGCGAACCTAAACGTGGAAGGCAGCTTTTGGAAGCAGCTTGTCATATAACCTTCTGACGTACAAGGCACGAATGGATATCGTTCAGTAGTGCAACATTTGCTTATGGGATCGTTACAACTCTGCTACAAATTGCTGGTCAAGCGAGTGATGGAACTGGAACTCTCATTGCAAGGTCACTCTCATCGAACCCTATATATGTTACAGTGGCTTAGAGCTTCTCACTATTTACTGAATATTCTACTATCGTGTGAACTTGACCGTTTCATCTTTTACAACAACTTGCAACATGCATTACTAAGTGTTCTTCATATTATTGATGAGGAAATTGAACCTTTGTTTAAACCCTCGAGTCTACCTGTGGTGAGTGTGTCTTCTCCTAACAACTGACCAAATGAATCCATGGACGGTTCAGTTTTCTAACACAAATTTAGTTCAAACTAGAACGCCTCGAGGCGTGAGACCATCATCCGTGGTGGAAGACAAATTTCAGTGCGGTGATTTTTGATGGCCAGCTTACCCTAGAGTTTTGACATTGTTCACATTTAGGTCAACTCACCAGACTCCCTGCAAAAAATTATGAACATTGCACCCCTTCTTCTCCCCCTTTTCGGGTGGACAGACAAATATACTGAAATTTTAACAAGAACAATATCACCGCCCTTCGTTTTGCTCGCGGATGACAAATATCGTATTTGTATCTCCATCGTTCTATCAGGATTTGCCTGCGTTTCTGAGTGGTTTCGACAAACAGAAATGTATAAATATAATAACTCGGATAGTAACACATTTACGCTGAGTAACAGAAGCTGAGGGAAACGACTTTTGGATAGACTCGACACATGATCGAATTTACAAGCGTACAGCTACTGCTTCCTTGAATATTCATAAGAGGAATCCTGTAGTTCCTATGGAGGTTGACACTTCCGTTATTGAAAAATGCGTAAATAAAAACATATGTGATTAATAATAGGCTTCGCTCTACAGATGTGACACTTCATATATATTAGCTAGCTAGTGGCCCGAACCTTTAATAAAGTTAATGATGGTATAAAATTAGTAGTTCATGAAAACCCGTTTAGGCATCAGAGGGCTTATCTGAGCAAAATACAACATTCTGCCTGAAAATTGGATGGATGACGGGAGTATGAAAAGTTTTAAGCATCAGAAAAACTAAAAGGGATAAGGGATTTTCATGGTCTATTGTTCAACATAGTCCCTTTCAAAGCTGGACGCTTGGTCCAACGGCGTTGAAGAGCTTTTATCCTGGTGTAGAAGAACTCTTTTGTTTGGGGCTCAAGGAACCCCTCGCCTGCAGCTACATCATTGATAGCAAAGTGGCGGCCAGCCTTTGCTGTTTCATATGGGGAAAAGATGAAAATGGGAGGGGGCCAGATCTGGCGAATAAGGTTGATGGGGAATGAGTTTGAGTCCCAAATCATGAATTTTAGCCATTGCAACCACTGAGGTGCGGGCTGGCGCAATAACTTGGTTGAAGACGATTCCTCTTGCGAGTATTCCTGGTCATTTTTCTTTGATTCCTCTGATTACTTCTGAGGCAGTCACGCCTTGTAAATGCAAGCACTTAATGACTGCTGGAATATCTGTCTTCTCCATTTTCCATTGAATTCCTGATCCATGCTTATTCAAAAATCTGTTAAAATGATAAACATGTTGAAATTTCAAAATTGCAAGAATGTTCTCAAAAGGTTGTGCTTAAAAAAAAAAATAGGTTTGACCTTGCACGATACTTTAACCTTTTTACACACCCCTCATATGGTATATGTGGTAAAGTCAAGTGGTATTCCTGGTATTACCGTGGGACATGCGCGGAAATTATCATACAGACTAGTACAGGACCCTTGTTTACCCGAATGCTACTCGCACCATAATTCTCGCCGCATAATTTTCAACGCTCGAAATTCTTTCTATCTTATTACCATGGAGCGTGACAGGAAAAGAGTTCAATATATCGATATGTAAATAAATAAAGACTCGGTGTGAATTATATATTAGTACTGCTTGTGCAAATAAACACGTACCTGAAGAATAAGATGCTTCGCTCTGTAAATGTCACAGTTCGCAAATGTCAGCTAGTGCTCCAAGGATTTAGATTTCTAAAAGGAAACTACTAAGTTCTGTGCATTATTTACGCCAATTAAAACACTCATATTTCCAGAGAAATAAGTGGCGCAGAATGCATTGTTAATAGGGAAAGCTGTACAGCAGCCACCAATATATTTTCAAAAGCAAGTACGTCCACTTCCACAAGTTCCAAGGGAAAATACGCCTTATTTTATTTCATCAAAACTCATTACAACAAAATATGTCTCGTCCAATTTGCTCATTGTAAAATAAAAGTACGTCAAAATGCAATTAAGAGAAATTGTATATCGTATCCTCTGCTTTGTATAAAAATTTTTATCCAACAACGTACATCACAGATATTTTAACAGGGTAAATATTCTCGCTATTATAACTTTTTCAACAATTATCCTTCGTAGGAAAATTTCTCCTCGATCTAGTACTTTCACCAACTTTAACTCATCCAATTTAATGATATAAAAATGTCCAATTAACAAGCAGAAAGACATCTAAAATTCTTGGCCCTACCTTCCTTTACATCAAAATATTTCATTTCTAATTTAGACACCAATGTTCGGTACAGTAAGACTATTGTCCACTTTTCTAACAGCAATTAACTCATTATCTACCCTAAAAGCATTTACACAAATAGCTACGGCCCAACTTTTCATTATCAACCCTTTTAATATACCGTTCAAATACACTTCCGATGAAAATTAATAATGCAGAATGCACTAGCGCAAGCTGGTAATATTTACATTGCCAAGGAAAAACATAAATACGGACTGCATCATCACATGCATTTCAGGCACCTACTAGCTGTACTATGTCTATAGTATTAGTCTATAGTCTATAGTATAGTCTATAGTCTATAGTCTATATAGTATAGTCTATAGTCTACAGTAGTATAGTAGCAATATTTATTGCCTTATTTTATACACTGGAAAGTCCTAAATGTCATAGGAAAATCATCAATACCGATAGGATTAAATCCCGTGATGTCTTGCGAAGCATGATTGACTGGCGGACGTTAACTTGATTTATCGGAGCTCGGCAGCCTGAGGCCACGGACGACCTGATTAACCTGCCATATAATGAGCTCTCTGTCCCACTGCCCCTCAGGGAGTAGCCTCTTCCACTCGCGTCATTGCTACAACATGCCAGGGCTTCCAAGCTTGAGCTGCGCCGTGCCGAGTGCAAATGCGTAAAATTTTATTTTAATTGCCAAAACAATACCAAGCGTGACGTCACAACCAGTATAGATTCGGTAGATTCAATATTACAGTCCCGTCAACAACGGAAGTGGCAACTTGCCTATAGGCTGTGGCCTCGCACCTTGTTTTGTTCAGACCCGTGCGTGGTAACTGGTCACCCTTCTTATTCGCCCCCCCCCATCCCTTTATCGTTGGGCTCTGCCGCTTGGCCGCACTGGAGGTATGGACGCTGCAGTTTGAGCGCGGCCGTTAGGAGCTAGGACACCGAATTAATTTTTCACAAACTTCAGTTTTGATCATGGTAAGTGAAAGAAGAAAGTTTAAAATTATTTATGTTAAAAAATATAAAAAATTCTAGCCCAAAAATATAGATTGAGATAGCTCAGAATAAGTAAATCTAAATTAAAGTATGAGGTCAGGTAAGGTTAATGGAAGTTAGATTATTGTAGGCATATGTTGGGTTAAGTTAGGCTAAGCTAGGTGGCTAGGTTAAGCTACGTTCGGTTAGTTCAGGTTATGGTAGGTAATGTTAGGTGCAGTTCGGCGTGGGGACTATTACATATAATACAGAAAAAATGAAACGAGAAATGATGTAAAACAGAATTATACATTGTTACTACTAGCTAAAATGGCAGTTTTAAAAAGTTCATCTTCATGCTGTTAACGCATTCTGACCGCACATACTTTGCTAAGGTACCCAAATATGCAGCTTGTTGTAACTATCACTAAGTATGTAATATTGTGCGTACCGAAGTTATTCACTTTTTTTACATTGTAGTAGCACTAATAGTAGTGATTCTCAACGAAGAATGAATTTATATTTTAGGGTTAAGCTAATATTTATATGGCAAAGCGCTACTAACTGATGGGCCTAGCTGTTCACCGATATTATTATGCAAACCCGAAAGACATTCTGTTGCTTCCTCTGCTTGTTTGTTTTACGTTCCTATTGAGTAGGATGTAAAAACACATCTAGTGGGCAGGGAATGTAGGTATTATTGAGAAAAATTGATAAGTTCTTTACCTGCTTACTGTATACGTGTATATAAATAGAAAGAGTCGAGTCAGGGACTCGATCTGAGGACCTAGAAATTACCACATGTGTACATGGACGGGCGAATGGATCAATGGGCTTCCTCCCTCTGTCTAGTCTGGATAATAAAATTGTTGACGGAACGAGAAGCTGTAGGATGTATCTATATCTAGTTTTACATACCCTATGCTACAGGAAGCTAGGGTGCCGAGTTTGTAGGTTGATGTTCGTGCGTGCGCTTCCCCGCCAGGCAAATGAAATCTTGTGATACTGGGATTGCGGAGCCAGCTTTCCCATGGCGAGTGCTTTGATCTAACCAAAACTGATCTCGGTCGGGGGTTCACAGCCACTGTTGTAACACGAGTCTTCATGCTGTGACGCCATACCTTTGACAATATGTGGTCGTTGGCAGCCGTGCGCTCCTCAAGCGTCTAGAGGGCATTTATTGGCAGCAATTGTAATTTTGATTCTTTGAGCTGCACATGGCTACTCACTTGGCAGCCATGACGCCACCGCCATCCCAAAATCAGTTTTTACTCTTTCTTCGAGATTTTTTACGGGGATTCCATTAGCTAATATTAAACTTTGCGATTTTACATTGTCGCTTTGAAAATTAACACATGGATAATTCATGATCGGTAAGCGCTGTCTGCTATAAGTTTATATCTTCTTCACTGGCGATACAAAGAGGGGGGAGGGGAGGGAGAGAAAGAGGCGGAAAGTGCCGAGTCAACAATTTGGGCATATTTCGCACCTAGGTCAACCCACCTGACTGCCTCCAAGATATTGTGATGATAGCTTAAAACTTCTTTCTGGTAGAGTTTGGGCGGAAAAACATAGGAACATGGACACATATACAGCAGAAAGACATCATCACTGCGTTCGCGGGTGATAACAAGCAGCGTACCGGGTGCTGAGCAACACAGGAACGCTCGCGGTGCTGCTATGATGGCGCGCCAGCAGCGGAGCGGGCAGCCGATAAACTCTGCAGCAGATGCGATCGGAGCTAAATTGAACTTCAAATATCTCCGCAACGAGCCAGCAACTTTATTGAACAAAATTTGCAGCAGCAGCAGCTCGATAGCACAGTGCAGCAGCAGCAGCAGCAGCAGCAGCTCGATAGCACAGCGCAGCAGCAGCAGCAATCTCATAGAAGCGATAGCTTATTGAAGCTTCTCAGTGAAAAATACGATTTTTTAGTTCATTTTAATGTCATCTATTAGGTACCGTCTTAGGAATTCATTAGATGAGTCGAAGGTTGGATCTTGAATGCTCTTAAGTTTTTCGAAAGCTGGGTTTGAAAGGGAGAAAAGTGGCTAGCGGGCTTCTAAGCCAAAAGCGGCCTGTTCGACGTGTCACTGCTGAATTATTTTGAATTATATTAAATACGAGTGGACTCGGCCGTCAAACTTGACGGCAAAATATATGCAGAGCATGTGTTCAGGGTTCCACCCTTTCTGTCACGACTGTAAATTGCGGAGAATGCCTCCCATACTCTCCAGCTGTAGCCTGATCTTTTTATGTCAATAATAGATGCCACATCGGTAAACACACAGCTCATATTTATTTTCAAAGCCGTTTCAACTACGTTAATAACATTTCAGTTTTTGCTTGCCACAAATTTTATAAAATCTGAACAAAGAAATTGTGCCTGTCACGGAGCTTCTGTAGCAGCCGTAGTCATGACACGACCGACACGATATATGTAGTGCTGCTCGCACACCAATTCGAAGCCAATTTTTGTTGAAAGAGTTTTTAAAAAACAGAGGTTGGAAAAACGAAAAAACAAAACTATAGGAAGGAATGAACATTCTTGAAAACCTTCAAGGGGAGAAATTTCATCTAATACAAGAAGTGGGACCTGATCAGACACCTGATCACAGGATGCTAAAACTATCGTAAATCCTTAACGAATAGAGCGTTTTCTTTCAAGTGTGGGTCTTCTGCCTTCGCATCAAGAGTTTAATTAAACTACCTGCCTATGCACTTGACAATTATCAGCTACTTTTCACAGGCTTGGCAGTGGATTCTACTCGGTGTTCATTTAATCAATATCTACATTTAGTCATTCGATGGTGGAAATTGTACCCATCTTATCCCCATATACATGAGGATTGTGCATTGTGTGCAACATATATCTTCCATTAAAGTAACGAAAGTTGTGCCGTTATTACTTTGCGAGAGCAAAATTTTCCTCCTGCAAGTAAAAGCGCGGATATAAGTTTTGAAATGCACGAACGCTAAGCTACATGAAAAATATGGTTCAGTCCTTGTGTTCAGCCAAAAGAATACACCGGAACTGCTCAGTTGTTACTGGATCCAGGATATTAGCAGGTGAACCATCAGGACCGAAATTTGGCTGTAATAAGAATTGAAAATGCGTTGACCTTTGCTCAGCGCTAAGTTTCAGCTGGCATGAAAAACATTTGCCTGGGAAATCATCAGCGAAATGGATTATGCTCGGGAGGACCGAAAACTCCATTCAAAACTGAGCCTCTCGCAGGCTACGCTCAGAAAAGAATATCAAATTAGTACCTAACTTCTCTGTGCGAGGTGGATTTATTAAAATTCAGTAACTCGAGTTGTATATTCCAAAAACAATATTACCTACAGTATGTTAGGACTCGAATTTCCTGCCACCTCATCTCGTTATTCAGTAGATAAATTTTCTCCTATCTAAATCCTGCACATCGTGACGGAGAGACGGACCAAGTAGCAAACTTATCAATCAAGTGAAGCAGCAGCCAACCAACAAACTGAGTTTTATTATATAGTGGATTACATCCAAAAGTAGTCTAATATTATTTATTTGTGGCTAATATCATCACTGAACTTTATCGACTGCGATCGTACTGAATCTCTGTCTGAAATCCTTACTTTCTTCCTCTTCAAAGTAGCCCCATCGTATACTGAGAAAATATCCAGTTCTTTACGACAGACGATACTGCTTATTTTTATCGTCATTTCTTCCAGGAAGCAAAACTACTCATACACTATAATAAATGCAGGTCGTTTCGCCATCTGGAGATTCATTTAAAATAATTAAAATTTCAGCCTCAAATTAAAATTCATTATAGTCACAGGAGGCATTGGAATTTTTTTTATATTATAGTGATGGTCTTTTCTAATGAGTCGCATTAAACTGTGCTGCTTACTTACAAATAGCCTTATCTGGCTATCTGGCACACCATGCTGAGCATACAGCGCATTCATTTGTTAATTTATTCACACATTTTACCACGTTTTTACGGCTGTAATTGTTTACCACCGACACTGCACCAAAATTTGCCTCGTTCTCAGCTCCTGCAGCAATAACTACAATTGAGGTGATCGTAATGTTTTTCTTGTTTCTTCCGCAGTCTTTCAATTTTACCGATAAAGTGCAAAAGGTTAATTAGGGATGATAGGAAAAGTGCCTTATCTGGCAGGCACGTAGGGCGGAAGTGCCGGGAATTTAAAGTTGCGTAAGCGTTTAATTCCGCACACGGTGAATTAGAAATTAATTCGACTCTGTTCAGAAATAAATTTGAACATAACCGCGGCTACTTCATCGTGCATTTAGAACTGCAAGTTATTGTTTCATGAGAAGGTTAGTTAGGCACAAGCCACAATTTTTAACTGACACTGTAAGTGTGAAGTGCACAGTATATGTGGACTAACGCATCCGTCCGTTCAAACCATTGGTAACTAATGTACGTTTTTGTAAGTTTTCTGAGTATTGCTGTACAAAAAATATATGTATATATTGTAGTGTGCAGGAGGGAATCGACGAACACCAAGTTGTACGTACCGTAATATACGAGGAATGGCTGAAAGGCTGTTGCGGCTGGATGGCTGCAGTATTGTGACTGGACAAAGAAAGCAGTTCGATGAAAATATTGTTTGCAAGCCTATACGACAGAATATATACTTTATTAGCTTCCTTCTGCCAATCATCATCGAAGGCTGCTCTTATCGCCTTTTTTCTATCGACTGTAAAATAAACTTTTGTGGGAAACCGCGCAACCAGAAATCAGTCACGCCAGAAAAACTAGATGGCTGACTTGCCAGGAAAAGAACGGTTGTGTTCCCTCTTTCTACTAAACTTCGTTGCGTCACGGCGGTCTCACTAGTAAAAGCAAGTAGAAACGGCGAAAAGAAGGAAACAAGGATTAGCTGTACACATGTATTTTAATGCTATATTTGAATTTTTTGAAATTTTCTGGGCTTTACACTGCAAAAAACACATTCTGTATGAACATTATATTGTAGAGTGCTTGTGTGGCACTTGGGAATAGACTCGCACGAAGTTGCATCAACACACACAATATAATAAACAGCGTCGTGTGTTCATTTGTTTATATACTTGTATGTTTCGGATCACGCTCTTAAAGATATAGAAAGGTGAAAAATAGGCCAGGTTGCAGATTTTGTTACTAGGTTGCGTTTTCCTGGAGATCGGTGACCAGGTTGCAGAAGATGGCGAAAATTGGCTCCTTGGGTCACATCGAGGGCAACCCACCGGATCCCTGCGAAAAAGTATGATGATCGCTCTACTCCTTCGATCACCTATTGGGTGAACAGACAAATATATATATGTATGTATACTTAAATCCTCAACGAAAACATTATCACCTCTCTCACTTCGTTAGTGGGTGATTTTATATTAGATTTTTATCCATGGACACAAGTTACAACTGAAATCTTAAATTGTGAACAGAACAAACATGGTATCGAGAGTAAGAACTGAGCCGTTGAACCAATGCTTTTCAATAAAGGGAAGATGAGAGCTTCTTGCCCAGCTTACAGATTAGTCAAGTTAATTAATTGTAAAACTTACGAACTAAGATGCGCTGGAGTTATACAGGATGCGATTGAATTGAGAGTTTTGCTTTGACTTTTAATGCCTGGTACTTGATTCGCAGCGGTGAATCCAACTTAGTAGATTAAAGTTGTAGCCTCATTAGGCTAAAGTTTTAAAGTTTTCACTCTTTCCTGATTTTCTTATAGATTGCGTATCACCTTACCACATTTGTAAGATTTTCTATTGAAAGTCTTAATAACTTTTTATCATCCAAGAGGTGATAACATTTTCGTTGAAGATTTAAGTGTAATAATTTGTACATTTGTTTATTTGTATATTTGTTGCTCTGTCCACTCAAAAAGAAGGAGAAGGAGTTGAGCAATGTTCATAATTTTTGTAGGGAGTCAGGTGAGTAGACTTAGATGTGAAAGATGCCAAAAATTTAGAGTAAGCTGGTCATAAAATATGACGTTGAAATTTGCCGCCCCAGTACCGTGGGTGATGGTCTGACGCCCTTGGGTGCTCTAGTTAAAACTTGTTTTTCACGTTCGAAGCTTAAGGTCCCTCCTACTAAAACTTAAACTAGAATTATTAGTGTTTCTCCCTGTAATTTAAACTGTTTGAATTATTTTCTGCTGAGAGTTTAATTATGAAGTAGAGTTTTTTTTTTAATCGAAACTTTCAATAATTGTTCTTCAGGCTTTTACTGCTCGGTTATTTATTCCTATTAATTTATTTGAATAACTTCTTGCAATACTATCGAGCCCACCAAACCATACACTTCGAACAAATTAGTTTCTTTCGGCCGGTGCTCTGAAGGCATGCACCGCGTTAACTCGTATGTAAGTCCTCAGTCACCATATGGTCACCTGGACAATGTCCTACGTTTTGCCAGGGGCCGACATCTAATCTCACAAACTCGGCTGGTCCGACAACGGGGCAAAAAAAAAAACATGCAGCGCGTATGGCAATTTTGCAGGCGCTGAAATTGAGCTGGCTTTGGGACAGAGGTGATTGAGAGAGCTGCTTACAGAACCGTCGGTTCGTGCCACATCTGTCGGGAGTTGCGCTAGCAGCACCAGCAGCTGTAAAACGTGTTTGAAATGCGATTACCTGAGGATTCCAGTTCGACTGATCCCTCGACGCTTTGGTTCGACAATGAAAAGGACGAGAGAACAAGAGCACAAGAGCACAGCCAGTACGAGCATAACAGAAGAATCATCTCAACTCCAATACGAGTCCTCGGACGCAGCAGTGTAGTGGTGTGTCTGCGATTTTTGAGCGCAGTAATAGAATGGGAGCATATGCCCAGGTAGCAATCATATATTATATTAATATTATTTTAATGTTTCAATGTTATATTAGTGTTAGATGTTAGTTTCGTTATGTCATTTCAATGTTATTTTAATATTACCATATAATATTT
>LQNS02277718.1:16543966-16564248 GCA_001587735.2 Parhyale hawaiensis
GCAAAGCGACCACATGACCCCAGCAGAGCGACCACATGACCCCAGCAAAGCGACCACATGACCCCAGCAAAGCGACCACATGACCCCTGCAAAGCGACCACATGACCCCAGCAAAGCGATCACATGACCCCAGCAAAGCGACCACATGACCCCAGTTGCTGTGAGTGGCATTCTGAGCTCCCTATGGGGCCATGAGTGCTCTATGGGGCCCTATGGGCCATGAGTGCCCTATGGGGCCATGAGTGCTCTATGGAGCCATGAGTGCCCTATGGGGCCATGAGTGCCCTATGGAGCCATGAGTGCCCTATGGGGCCATGAGTGTGAAGCGACTATAGTAACCCTAGAGTAATGCACACACAGACGCTTACCGACCTACGAGTGCTCTCGGATAATGCTTTCGTTATCGATGAAAACTTGAGCGTTTAACGTGACTCGGATGTTAATATGAGAAGCGTCAGATGTTTGATCACTGCTGCTATCGTTAGAGAAGGTAACAAATACTTTCTCCTACGATAATGCGTGAAATATTTTCTAAGAAGAATCTAGCAGATGTTAACATCTTGCCGTCGGGGCATGTACTTTGTACCAGTCGCAAGATGAAGGCCACAGTTCAAAGTAGATTTCGAACTTCCTTCAGATCGCTGAAAAACGGGCTGTCGAGTGGCTCTCTCTGCCTGGGTCTCAAGTTGAAGAGTCAGTCGAAGTGAAACTGAGAATGAAAATTAAGAGTACGTGCGTAGCAGATCAGTGCGTGGGATAGGAGCGGTAACTTGAGCACCAACTTACATGCAATTGATAATTTTTTCTTTTCGACGTATGTGCAGATCTGAGTTCAGTTGCTTACAGGAAATTTAGGAAGTAGCTACTAGGGGCAGACAGGTTAGAACGGCTGGGTCAGTATATGCGGTAATCGTTTATAAACGCAGAAACATTACCGCTTAGCTTGAGAACGAAGGTTCCGGTTCGCTCTGCTGCACCTTATTACTAAAGTGCATGTACTGTTAGAGTTATCCATGCACTGTGGCGAACGGATATAATGCATACATAAATATAAACGTACATCTGAAGCCAGTCTTACTTTTTAGAAACATTTTTCTCATCCGTTTTCGAATAAATAAATATCGATGTACAATTTGTAGTGATCCTATAAATTTGGTAGTAGACTACTGCGAATACTTTAGTCACTAATGTTCATTGAGAATCAACATGCAGAATGCGTCTAGCTGCCTAAAAAAATGAACTAGCGTAAAAAATGAACCAGTAGGCCATGTACTTCTTTCTGCAAAACTTATGCACCTAACTTTTCGAGAAAAAAATTACGGCACCTGACACTAGCTAAAAGATTTTTTCCGCTAAGTAAAACAAACAAATAAACAAAAAAGCATCACCACGAATTATACTGTATATTAAAACACTGTCTGGCATGTTAGCTCTAGGCATTCTGAATTGCTGCAAGAGTATGTACCGGTGCCGCTCGAAGAGAAAAGAGAGAAGATTTTCCTCGTACTTTTTTTAATAACAGCACCAGAGAGGGCTTGTGACCCCTGCAAATTACGTGAGTGTTTTGCTTTAAGCGCAAGGGCACAACACGACGAGACCTCAGGGACGTATGGATCGAGCGAAGCCACGGTAATTTTTTCAAGTATATTCTTGGAAACTACTATTAATTTTTCTTATTGCTGAGCCGCTAAGATAATACGTGTTTACTCTTTGCATTACCGCTATTAAAACGTCGGTGAATAAATCAATAAATCGAAATTAAAGTTATTGTCATTATAATTTTGGTAAGTTCATCCACGAGACAATGTGGGAATGTGTGTTTTTAAAACAAAGCAAGCGAGCAAAAACAACTAGGCTTGTGATCATAACGAAATTATTCATTTGCAATATTTCCAGGTATTATCATCAATAATATATATACAAAGTCTATATTTAATATATATATAAAAACCCCACTTGAGCAAAAGCATCGTATTCAGAGAAAATCTATAATTTTAGTGACGGGTATTTTGCGTAGATTGCAACAGTTTGGGTGAGTACACTTGCGTAGAAAAACGCTGTTATCCATGATATCGGTCGTTCATGATTCCATGTTGCTAAAATATGTATAACTTTGCATGCGCTGGCAAGGGAAAANGACGGGTATTTTGCGTAGATTGCAACAGTTTGGGTGAGTACACTTGCGTAGAAAAACGCTGTTATCCATGATATCGGTCGTTCATGATTCCATGTTGCTAAAATATGTATAACTTTGCATGCGCTGGCAAGGGAAAATTAAAGCTTTAAGCTGTTTGTAGAATCTAAAGGCACAGGTTTGAAAGCATGAGATCTGTACGGCACCAGACTTTCCCTGGACTGCAGTTGGAGGCTCATTGCCGACATCGGCCCTCGGTCGTGTCCGCCTGGGGGAGGTTAAGTCAGCATTTGATGTCTTGCTGTTGGGTTTTCTTTAGCAGTCTTTCGGGCTTCCCGGTGTTGCTTAACGCTTCATTTGGATTGCCCTACCTTTCCGTGGTAGCCTGAGTGTGAAGTTTTAATAATAATAATAATAATAATAAAATTTCTAATTGTGCTTCTATTCGTTTACTTCAATATTTGAAATAATGCCACCTCAAGACAATAATCTACATCAGAAGCCGTGGCAAGTAAATTACATCATGCAGCTGGCGGAGGACTGCAAATGTTTAATTGGTATGCTGCNACAGCTACATCTTTCTGTGATAACCCGACTAAATTTCAGAAAATCTTAACGTCTTCAGATTCGACCATCTTCAACCCTCCCACCTGATGAGCCGAGGTACGGCGAAACGCGTCTTGGGTAACAAAATTTCACAATTGTGCTTCTATTCGTTTACTTAAATAATAATGATAATAATCAAGTCTAGCGCAATATACCTCTCACCAGCAAGTGTGACACACCTGACGTTTTTCATATGTTTGGAGCTTCAGGTTTGCACCCTCGAATTGCTACTTTGGATCGAGTTTCAAACGGTATCATTACACCCATTACTCTTGAAAGAGCTTCAAGAAGCTGAAACGAAAAGCTGCACAACCTCGGTAATTGAAGAACTGGCTATGGAGTCAATGGCTCTTCAGGCATGCCTGGCGCCTGCTGAGAAGAGGCTGTAAAACTGTCCAGTTAGCCCTACTCATACCACCTTCAAAACGGTTCCAGTTTTTCAACGTGGAAGAGGAAGTGGCTAACAAGTGTTCAGCCTTATGTCTCAGGCGATGTTGCTAAGCTCGACATGCTATCAACAACGACACAGATACATGATGCACTGTATTATTGTAATAAATACAGCATATAACTAATAATAAATTATTTAAAGAACCAAGAATATGTAAGCTATTATCTATAGAAGACTTGCGACGAACAAGACTGCACTGCGTTGTACCGCAAATGGTACACCCTCACTGAGACAGGGTAAACATCAGCATGGATTACAGCCCGGCACGTGGGAATCAGGTGCTGTCCACTGTCCAGGTGGCAAGTAACTTGACTAAGTACTACAGCAAAGAGCAGTGCCTTCAGTTGACAAGCCTGAGCTAGTGGAGTTGCCACTGTAACAAGTGCTCTTCATGTATTCTTTCACCGCAGTGGCCCAACAGCTCGAGAAGCACACACTGTGACTCTTCTTATTACCTCCGCCAAGGAGGTTATGTTTTCGTCGTGTTTGTCTGTCACCAAGATAACTCAAAAAGTTATGAACCGATTTGCATGAAATTTACAGGGACTGTTAGTTATGTTAGGAGGAACAGATGATTAACATTTGGTGAAGATATGTCCATCCGTTTGTTTGTTTGTTTGTCTACCTCATTTTACTCAATGCCATAACTCAAAAAGTTATGAATGAATTTTTATAAAATTAACATGAGTTGTTAGGTATATAACAATGAATAAATAACTAAATTTTGGTAATGATACGTTTGTTTGTTCGTTCGTTTGTCAGTGTTTATAATTTTATGCTTGTTAGCACAATAATTCAAAAAATAATGAATGGATCTTTATGAAATTTATAGGAGTTATCAGTAATTTTAAAAGACATAAATGATTAAATTTTGGTGTAGATCGGTTTGTTCGTTTGTATGTTTAACTCATGTTTGTCAATACGTTTGTTAACAGTATAACTCAAAAAGTTATTAACGGATTTTCAAGAAAATTGCACAAGCTATTATTACTAGAAAAAGGCACAGATGATTAGATTTTGAAGTTTATACAAAGAAAATGATGGTTGCAGAGCCAATTTGAATTTTTTGCTACCGTTGCCTCATTGGGCGGAGGTATGCGCTCTCAGAGTGCTCTAGTTAGGCTTTGTTTCCAATCCTTAAACAGCTTCTTTACACCTAGTGAGGCCCTGGCCTGGTTCTAAAGTCCCACCCCTCCTATCGCGAAGTTGTGTTCTCTCTAATGCGTGTGCGCATAGAGCTGTAAATTTCACGCAGCACTTCGTAGTTTCGTGTGTTTCTGCTCGTGTTTAACTTGCTGGATATTTGCGAACAATTTAAGTTGCGGAAATGTCCGGTCTCCGGTATGGGCTCTTTTTCTCCTCGAGCAAAAATGCAGTTAAACGTACCAGTATTTTGTTGCTTCCGTGAGGTCCGTCCACACCACCGCGGAACTGTGATCAGACCGTTGCGTTTTCGCAGATCGTGGCTAACTTCACTCAGCGACTTTCAACCTTGTACGTTTTTTTCACGTTCCAACTTGACGGATATCATCGCATGATTTATCGCATACTGGAAAAACAGCCAGGTTCAAGCTATATTATTGGTTTTTTATCCGCGGTACAAATGAATTAAAGGTTAATAAAATATTGCATTGCTCCCTTATGAGCGTTAAAAAAAAAGTGCACAGGATTCTGAATTTTTTTTACTGTAAGTTTGAAAAGGTGACCGAAACTCTGCCAGTAGCAAGCTGACTTGACTGATAATATTTTACCGATATTACCAATATTCTAGGTCGACACGCAGTTGTGTTCTAAAGGTAGAAGCAAACTAGTTGACCACACCACGTTACTCTGTCTACAGGGAACAAAAGACAGTCAGGTGAACCTACTTTAAAGGTCGGGTGACTGGACTTTCTTTTGCATGTGTTCTCTCAGCTAATCGCCCGAAGGTTTTGCTTTGACCTCCTAAGCAGAAATGAGCGTCTACCCACAGACTGCTCAAATGAAAGCCGTCAAGCACGTGAGTCAGCAGGGCGGGCGCGATTTGCTTAAAAATGTAAAGAAAAGGTCTCTTCAATAACTGAAGTTTCATAATTATAATTCCATTGATCCTGTTAGCAAAATAAGTTATGAGCAGCGTCCGAGCCTATAATTTCTCAGATTCAAGGAATGCCAGCAGCGATGTTAGTAGTATGTAATGCGACGAGATACAGGTTTTTGAGGGTAGGTTCCGGCTCCACCTACTTCCGGATTCCCAGGCCCCGCCCACTTCCGGTTTGCGCCCCCCCAGACCCCCGCTAAACCGGTAGTGCATTGGCCGTTATCAACTGGAAGCTCACACGGGAGGGGGGCCGCGAGGGTAGCTTACCCTCAAAAGCCGGTATCTCGTCGCATTACATACTACTGATGTTCGAACGTTTGCATCGCTGCAACGTTGCCTCGGCGCAGAAAGTACGGACGTTGCCGTGGATTTTCGCTGCGGTCAGCGACATCCCGCAGCCGCAATTGGCAAGCATGTGCGGTAATTTGAACTGGTTTTAAGTAGGCGCTGATTTTTAATAGGGAATCACAAGAGGTCTGGAGCAGTGGCGGAACACCAATCAGTGACAGATGCGCTCTTAGTTCGGGTGTGAGGTCAGGTTGACGTTGCCATTACCTTCAGACTAGCGCTCATTACTTAAAACACTGGCACTAAGGAAATATAGTTATTGTAAAAGTACATGGTTGCAAACACTATTTCTTGGTCATTATTCATTGATTTTTTAATGTTCAAGGTGAGCCAAAATGCTTAAGTTTTCTACAGGATGCAAAAAAAAATTTCCGGAAAAGGAATAAAAGCCTTGCTATGGAAAGTAAAAGCCAGATGCTGGTGTTTATAGATCCCGCCAGTTGCGAAAGTGTTAAATAGTGAGACAGCCGTAGTATTCAACATATTTACCAATTTCTAATGGCATGAAAGCCTAGCATCGATTATAATTAACGGCTTGGAAAACCTCTAAACACACCAAATTTTGTCAATGGAAGGACACCGTGTCATAATACTTCGGGTGAGCAACGAAGGGATTCCATATTACTGAGCCACACTGATCAATTTACTTTACAAGAACATGTCGCCTGAAAGCGGCAAGCAGATTTGGCAGTAACATGTACTCCTCTTTTGATCGGGGATGTAAAGATCACGCATTCTGTAACCCAACAATTTCGTGAACTAATTAAGGGGATTTTTTTTGGGAAGAGGGGAGTGGTGGTGGGTAGAGGATGGCGCAGTACTTGTGCAATTGACAGTCCAATAATCATTGTTTGTTAACCGGTTAGTGTCTTAGCTTTTATATTATACACAGTACATGGATTATTTTGTGTTCAATGTATTCCAGTGAAGGTTTTTATGTTTTGGTTTCACAACACAAAATAATTGCAGATCATTAATTACTTAATTTATTGTGCACTGACGAAACAGCTGTTCATTTTGGAGAAGAGACACGTCTCCTTGCTCTGCTCATCCATTTCTGTTAGATCAACAGATTATTGATGGTGATTTTTGAAGCCCCGTGGCAGTTTTTGTCCCCCACACAGTGGAGCAATACTATTTGCTACCTGCAGGCATAGCTTGATTCGCTTAATTTATTTTCTATTGCTGCTCTAACCAATCTCATTACAATGGCTGTTCGTGCAGCCCCCTGAGCATCGCACCTTATATCTCCAGTTGCCTTCCTATAGGTGTTTGCATGTGAGACTATTGCCTATAAGTGTGTATATAATGCCGCATACAGGTACCCGTTAAAACCAGGAAATTTGGAAAAAACGCCCTAATTGCTGAAAAGGAAAATACACTGTTGCCCATGTTGTTGTGAACAATTTACTGTAGAATAGGAGTGAAATAAAATATTTCATCTTTGTTATTCTTTTAGTTAACTGCTGTAGTATAACACGCTAAAACACATGTGCGCAAATAATTGCTGCAATAAATCTAAAATTTTCTACTTCAATGGGCCACCCGCCAAATATTTATTCTATTTTGAGTACGGTGATCCTATAGTGATTCAGTTCAACGTGCATACGCGCTGATATACTATTTCTATTTGGGGTACTGGGTGTTCGTGGATAAACATGAAATATGCATGACTTGTTCTCAATATATGGCTACTTTTCATCTCGTAGCACGTGATAATATTACTGGCCAGCGAATACTGCCAATATTTTGGCTTAATGATGAAAAGAACTTCAACAAGCCAGATAAGGATTTGCAGAATATGTAGTGGGGTGTGAGGGTGTCTGTGACGTCAGCAATGACAGTTCAATCACTCTTCAGCACACACTGCAGGAAACCCTACCAGACAGTCAATTTTTGATACGCAGCAAATAAGAAGTGCGCTAATTAGTTTTTATATCTACTACGATGTATTTTGCCTGCGATGAATTATTTACGAAGCTAAAAATTACATCGGAGCAGTATAAGAAACTATTCAATGCTTGGCTAATCCACCACTCGTATACTGGTCAATTGCTCGCAAATTAAATTATGTACCAAAGTTTTGCTTGGGCTAACTTCCCTTCATCTGTTATTGTCCTGTGAAAAATATATTGTAGAAGTAAAAGCAGCATAAAATTTAATATTCTTCAAATATGATGCAGATGTTGGTGCCAGAGTATAAACATATGACTTTCATAACAATGTTACTGAGAGAACGGTTAACATTCAAGCACTGTCTTTCCATCTCCCACGGAAGTCACGTGATTTTCTTGCATACTAAGTTTGTATAAGCATCGTAATCACTTACAATTGTAGCAAATGCTTGTCTCCGTTGCTGGTGCTATAATGTTGTTGGCAGCTGTGACGTCAGATGTTTCCGCCGGATGCTAATTTTCACTAAGATGAAAATAACTATTCTCTGTCTGGTATACTCGTTAATGTTCTCATACTCTGATCCTGGCACTCTCGACGCGAAGGCATTCCCTCTGCCAGTGCCAACTTAGAAGGTCGCGGCCGACATGGGCTCTCCAATATTACTAAAGGCTGTTGACCGAAGACTTTAGTGACGAACTTGAGGCTGCAAAACTTAAATATGAAGGACGTCATTGTTGACTTTGCTGAACACGTCGGCACTAAATCATTGGATTGGGAATTCCGAACAGCTCGCAGATGAGCTGTGCGTACTGTGAACGACGGCGAAACATTGTACCAGTGAATAGCAGCCCGGCAGCAGTCGCTCGACAGAATGCCCTCCTTGTTCATTTTATGCCATAATCGGCAATGCTATAAACCGTAAAACATAAAACAAATAAAATAAACTAAAATAAATCTAGCTTTCTATTTCAAAAACTTCATGGCAAAAAACTGCGAAAAAAATTCAAATATAATAAAACGCTTCGTGTATTTATTTATATGGTGTCCTCTCTTAAGGAAATAGACAGGCGAAAAATGGGCCAGGCTGCAGATTTTGTAATTAAGTTACGTTTTCATAGAGATCGATGACCAGGTTGCACAAGATGGCGAAAGTGGGATCCTTGTCCCTTTATCTGAATGTACTTCTTGCTTGAAAAACTTCTTGAAATCAAGACGATATATACATATATATACAATTATACATGCAGCTTCTGGAGTCCGATTCTATAATTTTTTCTCTCAGGTCACGACATATAAATTTGACAGATGATCGACGGAGCACTCACGACGGGCAGTAGACAATGGTTTGACGGGCAGTTGACAATTATAATTTCTTCTAGCTTACTGTCTTTCTCTGAAAGGGCAGATTTTGTTTTAGAGGCCAAAATTTCAGCACTTCAATGAAGCAGATATTTAAGTATGGAAGACAGTATCATGGATACGGTGCACTCACATTGCATATAAGCTGAATCCAGTTGTATTCAAGTTTATTGCAGTGTGTTACTCAATATTTTCCTTTGGAAGACACACGTTTAATTATTAAAGGGGAAGGGAACGTAAAAGAAGAACGAGACTACTACAGTCTCAAGAACGAAGACGTGCTACGAATGGAAAGACATGAGCCAATATGCGACACAGTGACGACAAAGACTAAAAGCAGAAATATGTTTTTACAGAAAGGAATGAGAGTTGATAATAAGCGTGAGCGGGAAAATGTGGAAAAGGCAAGTTAGAGAAGACAGTAAACATATAGATCATTGTGTGAATTTTTTTACGCACGGGTCCACTAGTAAATAAATAAATGACCAAAAAAAAGTCTCAGACATCAATGCCGTTTCGTCGACTTTCCCATAATACTCCCCTAGTTATTTTACGCGTTATCTGTAAATTTCCATAGTAAATAGTCCCCGATTCCACTTAACCACTCAAAAGGAAAAAATGGTCATATATACTGGGAAGTCTATTGCAGTAAAATACCGAAAATCTCTACAAGTTTAAAGAATGTAATACAACAATGTGATATGTATAGTAAATAGTATACATCTTATATGAATACTATAACTCGTATGGTAATAACAACATGTTGGCATGTATGCATACATATTGTATTATTGTCTCACATGTATGAATAATTGATAGTGTAGTATTACCAACGCCAGTGTTTGCTGCACAGCTCGGAATTGTTCAACCGATTAGAAGTGGCGAGAGAACGGAGGCTTAAGCTATTCAATATACAATTCATTGAATTACATACGATTTACATGCACATTTTTATGAGCAAAAAACGGCCTATATATTGCACTAGCGGGACCTGTGAAAATTTCACGCTTGAATAAAGTCTATACCTTCCAAAGTGAACGAGACCGCGTCACGGTTACGTTACGCAATTGCAATTTACCCGAGTTTAACCTAATGTTGCTCTTCTAACGTAATACACTCCATCTAAGTAAACGCCTGTCACTTAACCCTGAGAACTCTTTCCAACTCATTAATGTGTATCTACCCTAGCATAATAATTATATTGTCTACGCTAACTTGACCCGTGGGTGACCCGTGAGAATTCCACGACTGTTTAACGTTCTCACTTTGTAAAATGTAGCAATCCTAAGCTGCGCTATTATAACTCATTTTAGCTTGACCTAGCGCAGCTCTTCTAACCTAACCTATCCCATAAATAACGTCAGTCAGAGGGCCCCTCCGTCAAAAATGACGGCACTAATTTTGTGATTATGCTTTTTATTGTTCTGGTTCCTAGTATAGGTTTTGTTGTAAAGTAGGTTGCATCCGTTCAGGAGTGATCTTCCATTCATGAAACGCAAGTTGTACAGCCATGGGTTGTACGCGAGCAAAATATCCCCCCTGCAAGATAAGGCCCGAATATCAGCTTGGAATTGGGCAAACGTTAAGCAGCACTAAGAAAATATAGTTCAGTCAAAAGAATTCACCGGAAATGCTCAAGGTATACCGTATACTGGATACCAACCGATAGTTGAACCTCAAGCGTTGAAATTTGGCTGCATTGTAAATTCAATATAAAAAAGTGTCAGCTCAGCTTGAAGTTTCGGCTGCATCTAAGAGATTCAGCTAAAGAAATCTTTTGTGAAATGGATAGATTTGATAGGTTTATTACACACAGACATTTTATACATTGGCCTACAAGTATTTGGTAAAGTAGTAATACACTGTAAAATAATGCATCTACTTAGCCACTGAAAGTTTAACAAACTTTTTCGGCTACATAAAGCAAAACAAACGCTAATAAAATTGCATGACGTATTCTTTAAAACGTTTTTTAAGACATTATCAGAAATGGGATCTAATAAATACTCAGGATATTTATTGAGAGGAGTTGCAATTTGACTACTGTAGCGCGTTTCTCAACGTCAACAAGCACAGTTGGGAGATTGAGAACAGAACGTCTCATTTCTTAATTTTGTTTGGGAATAAGGGGACTGAAATACTTTAGAAATACTACAGGATGATTATAGAACACATATCAAAAAAAATTAAGTAAGGAATGGTTCTAAATATCGTGAAATTGCAACATTTGTAAAGACAAGTACATTTCCCTACAACTCATTACAGGCACTGCAACTCATTACAGGCACATTGTTTTCGTTACGTCTAACACGTAGTATTCGCCTAAGTATATTATTCAATATTACTTCAAGTTTGTGAATGTGACAACGGGAGGGGGGGGGGGGCTCCGCCCCAAACGATGATATTCTGGACCAGCACTGAATGAGCTAACGAGTAGTAAACTATTTTTAATGATTCACGATAAACATAATTGGATATTGCATAGATTATGCCGAGAACCCTACTAAGCTTGCGCCCAATGTCTTCTATATGAGACTTAAAACACAGCTTTTCATCCAGGATCAGTCCAAGATATCTTAGTTGGGGCACCCACTCTAGTAGGTTATTGTTAAAGAAGATAGGTGGCAACTGTTGTTGAGTACAAGGGGAGAAAAGCTTTAATTTGGTTTTATTCTCATGGGCAGTTAATTTATTCTGAGTTAACCATTCAGACAACACATTTAAAAAAGTTTGCATTTCAGTTATAGCAGCTGGAAAATTACTACTGTTGGTGTAGAAAACTGTGTCATCCGCATACAATGCACAATTCATACCGAGGGTAGTAATGTCATTATTAAAAATGTTAAATGATAACGGACCTAAAATGCTTCCATGGGTACCACCTAATTAATAGGTAATAGTGTGATTTGGCATCGTTACAGAGTACATACTGATCCCTGTTAGACAGGTAACTATTAAGCAGTGCATTTTCTGCATTCCGAACGGCATAATGATCAAGTATTTTTTAATAACAGTGCTTTATCTACGGTATCGAACGCCTTTCTTAGGTCTAGGAATAAAGATATACCATATGTTTTATTGTGGAAGCATTTTAGAAGATCAGTTACAAGATGAAAAATTGCTAGCGTTGTATTAGATTTAATTCGAAAGCCAAACTGCTGACCACTAATTACGTTATGTGATGAAAGGAAATTTGATAGGCTAGAATGAATCGCTTTCTCTAAAATTTATTGAAGATAGATTACTTAGATATGGGCCTATCATTAGCCACATCATTCGGACTACCTGACTTGAAGGTAGGAATAACCCGAGCATGTTTTAATACATTAGGATAAATGCCGTTCTCCAATCACAAATTGAAGATATAGAGGATCAGCAATACAATGTATAACTTTAAGCAGTGATGAAGGTTGAATCTCATGTCGATGACAGCACTTATTACTGAAAGAATTAAGAATATTAATGATTTCATTGGGAGAGGTAGTCCTAAATATACAATCTGTAGCAACATTATTTGTATTGATTGTAAATTTTCCTTCTTGAGGAGGGAGGGCCTCCACCAGTGACTTCGCTACTGAAGTGAAGTGTGCATTATATAAGATTACACACGGAAGGAAGGAAGCTCCAATTAATATTGAATTTCTCGAACTGCTAAGAAGAAATTCATCTAAAAAATATGCGACATAGCTCATGCCCGACAGAATCAAAAACTCTATCAAAGATATTACCTTAACGAATTCCGTCTAACAAATCATGGGGACGTTTCTCCGCACCGCTGCTATGGATGAAGCTGAAACCTGTTCAAATTCCATAGAACAGAAGTAATGTTCTTTAGTGACATCTCAGACATGTATCATCCTAATTGCACCTATCTAATAGGAAGGAACATGTGCAAATTCAACAGAAAAGAAGAAAAATTGTTCTTCAATTATGATACCCTCGGAACCGTAACATGCATGGAAAGGTTGACATATGTCCCAAGTCAGGCAGTGAATCTTCTACCTATGACCTGCTAGGTGTATCAGCTACCTACATATCTCGCTGGCCTAAAGTGAACTTCAGGCGCCAAAAGCAAATTGAACATAATATGTTGTGAAAGAAATGAGAAGTGGTGGATAAGATATGAGTGAAATGGTCTTCATGTCTTTGCTTTAAAGGGACTGAATTTTTTTCAAGAAGAGGTAAAGAAGATAGCTGTGGTTGAACTTTGTTCCAGCGAAAATCCTAGCATCTTACAAGTTGAATTTCCCCTATCTTATAGTGAAAAGCGTAATGTGCAGACACACGGACGGACGTACTGACGGATGGAGCCTCAAGCAGAATTATAATATAGATAGTAGGAAACAGATATGTAAGCCAATGTTCAGTGTACAAATTTTACAAGGAAACAAGGAATAAAAGAAATTTTATTAAATCAAGCTTTGAAATACTTACGAAAAATTGAAACCCTGTGTCTGTAAAAGCTTCTCTTGGCTTACAACTGTTACGTTCGTCTCCTAAATATAATGATGGATTTGTGACAGTAAGGATTTTAGCAATTAATGTGAGCTCAATACCTGCTGTCAGATGATCAAATATAAATAAATCATAATTTACTTTGTTATAACACACGTAACTCCTTTAGAACCAGTTCGAACCGTAAGCACAATTGTACCGGTAAACAGCTTTCCAAGCATATTAATAGATTAACAGCAAGGATGTATAGTTTTCAACGTAATTGTAGCTGCGCATGCGTCTGTTCGTCCAGACGTAGTGAGTCGCTTTTTGCATTGAGTTTCGTTGGCACACCTCTATTCCAATTTGTTTCGTGCAGAGACATCTCTTGTACTGAACTTCGCTCCCAGTCAAGGGCGCAGGCTGGGATGTGTCCACGTGTTTGCAACGTTGGTTCCAGCGATTTCTTAATTTTGTGCTCTTTCCTAATCTTGCCTTCCCTAATTTCGGGCAGTGCAACTCATTGTAGAACCAGTGATAATTTAAACAACGTTTTCAGCAATGTCTATGGTATGGTTATCATGAAATTCAAGTCTATATTCCTGAACTTATCTTCGAGCGCTGTTGCAGGGTCTTTAGACTTATCAGTAATTGATACCTGACTAATTACTAGGCTCGCCTGCTGGCTTTCTGAATTTTCCATCGGTTGTGATGGTTTGAATTAGTTTCTATACAGAAACGCTAAGATAGGCTGAGTGTACTTTCAGTACCATGATTTGCATATGTACTATAGCTGCTATTCATTCACAGGGTACAACAATTATTATAAAAAGCGATTTCACTGCTGTTTAACACTTTTGCAGACATGATATTTTATTAATGCATCATTCATTCGCAATTGTAAGGAAGCTAAAGAATAATTCAAGATTATTTTGAGCCTTGGTGTTATCTTCACTATAAGGAAGAGAAGGTTATCGATCTGAGCGAGCACCAAATGGAAAGAAATTGCTTCTCGCTACTTTCTTGGGTAATGTCTATTACCCCCCCACCGGGCCGCTAAAACTCGCTTGGTGAAGCATTAAGGTAGTGACAGCATAATTTTTATATCCGCAGCACAAACCAGTGCGTGTGGGTTCCCCAGTTGAGGAAACGGTCAAAGTTGACTTTACCTTTATCTTTAATTAATTAATTAATTAATTAATTGAACTGGTGAAACACATCTAAGTTAAGCAGAGTAATTTTCCGACACTTGCTCAATTTATCTGGCCCGCAGTAATTCTACAAGAGAATTAGAAGCAATTCCTGATAGCGGTCACTCCTATATTTCAGCTACATAAAGTGCGAACGTATACTTTACTGCTTACTGAATACAGCATAACTTAGTAAGCTAAATCCAAGACACTTGTTGACTCATTGATGCAACTCTTAATACACATATTTAACTATTCTATGATAATTGTTTCTTGCATTACGTCCACTATTCAATTATTACCCGTTCTTCATTTATTCGCTTATTAAGTGTTTGTAAATTGGAGTGTGCAACATTTTGCCGACTCATACGCTTTTCAGCAGCTTTCGGTGAAGAGAAATCATATTCCTTGCTGCCGTAATTCTGATGGCTTCACTTTTCTATGCTGGACACGCTCCACACTCCCTGGGCGCGAGCAAGAACACTGACGTGAACAAGTACAGCAACGTGAGCAGGACCAACGACGTGAGCAGGGACAGTGTCGTGAGCAGGAACAGTGACGTGAGCAGGTACAGAGAAGTGAGCAAGAACAGTGTCGTGAGCAGGAACAGTGACGTGAGCAGGTACAGAGACGTGAGCAGGAACAGTGACGTGAGCAGGAACAGAGAAGTGAGCAAGAACAGTGTCGTGAGCAGGAACAGTGACGTGAGCAGGAACAGTGACGTGAGCAGGAACAGAGAAGTGAGCAAGAACAGTGTCGTGAGCAGGAACAGTGACGTGAGCAGGCACAGAGACGTGAGCAAGAACGGTGTCGTGAGCAGGAACAGTGACGTGAGCAGGAACAGTGACGTGAGCAAGAACAGTGTCGTGAGCAGGAACGTGAGCCGCTCGCCGCCACAACTGCAGCAGAAGATGTTCAGCGCGACACGTCCCAGCAAGCGCGTCCCTCCAGGCGTCTTACGCACAGCTTAACTTATGCAATAAAGTGTCGTCATCTGCAAGCAAAATTCAGCAAACTTTGTCCATTAGCCCGGCAATGCGAGCATCTTTCTAAATGGCAGTCGCTATTGCCTAAAACTCATAAAGTCGCTGCATTTTACCCCGCTAATTCAGGTTAAGATGCCGCGGGTGGCCTTTCACTTTCCACTCTGGCGAAATTAAGGTAACAAAGCAAGGATGTAATAGCCGAACTGTTAACTTTACGGCAATGTATGCAAATAATTTCCATTATTACATTTAATTAAACCTTCTATAAGAACTCCCTTAACGTTGCAGTCATGTCTAGATTGTTTTCTTGCAAGGCTGAATAAACGCCGTATTTTGTGTAACAAAACGACGGCCACTGCTAATTTTTCGGATGAAACGACAAAAATTGCTGAGGAAAAGTATGAACAACACTTATCTTCAGAAATTTTTGAGCTTGGTTATTATTGTTACATGCTCGGGCATTTTAATTGGTAATAGTCACCTACGTAACTAGTTGAAGAATTCTTGAGGCTTTTAGAATGGCAGAAAATAAAAAAAGCCGCCAAACAACCTTAGGGACTGCGCCAGCTACGGTGGGGCAGCGCAGTTTTCTGTCATACTTTGCTAGTATGAGCGCTAGACGGGAAGTTCATGGAACACATCACGACTTTCGGTTACTTTCAGTGTAGATTCAGATGAACGACTGTCAAAGATAACGTCTCGTATCAAAGTCGACAACAAGTTCGAAAAGTTTTTTTTTTTTTTAATTTCACATCACAGTAGTTGCATCGACACAGAAAGTACAGATTAGAAAACAGCTGGAAATTGCAAGAAGTCCAAATTGCTGTGTTCCGACCTTTACTTATCGTGAATTTTCTGCCGTATGCAACATAGATTCTACTCATACTCTGTCCATTTTATCAAGGCAGTTTGGGAGTGGTCAAATTTTTCTACTACGTTGCCAATTCCATGGGCATTTCTGAGATTTTGTTCTGCCAATATCTTATCCCCGCCCACTATCTGCATATAGAGAAATCTCAGAAATGCCCATAGAATAGGCAACGCTGTACAGGAATTTAACCACACCCAAACTACCTTGATAAAATGGACAGAATATAGCAACATCTCTAAGCTCTAGGAGGCTCAAAGATTATCACTTTCTTCTATATACCGGCTCGACAACATCCTGGTGACTCTAATACGCTGACTTTTGAGACGTCGCTGCTCTATCGTTCAGTAACAACAAACCAGTGCAGGTGGGGACATTTAGAAACATTTTATTAATGGCAAATAAACTGATGGTTTTTTCCTAAACAGTTTTTTCCGGTGCGGCCATTTTCCGTTTATGGTTACGAAGAGAAAGAACCGGATTAAAAACGAGCTAAACTTTCTAAAACACATGGTACATATAGTTCATATGGTACGTTTAGAGTTATGCCATAAGTGGTTCGGAGCGCTCGTTATTATTAACATCCGCCAAGGAGGTTATGCTATTGTCTCGTTGTTTATCTGTCCGTCTGTCATCAAGATTACTCGAAAACTAATAAACGGATTTTTATGAAATTTACAGGAATTGTTAGGCATGGTGACAGCAACAGATGCTTAACTTTTGGTGATAATCTGTTCATCTGTCTGTTTGTTTGTCAGTTTAATTATTTTTTCTTAAGGCCTTGACTCGAAAAGTTATGGACAGATTTGTCTAAAATTTACATGAGTTGCTAGGTTCATTACGAAGAGTAAATGATCAAATTATTCGGATGATTGGTTCGTTCGTCGCTATGTTTGATTTTATGCTTGTTAGCGCAATAACTGAAAAAGTTATGAATCCTAATGAAATTTACAGGAGTTGTTAGTGATGTTAACAGACATAAATGACTAAAGTTTTGTGATGATCGGTTGATGCGTTGCTGTGTTTGACTTATGCTTGTCATAATATTTGCCAGCAGCATGACTCAAAAAGTTATGAACGGATCTTCATGAAAATGGCAGGATGTATTAATACCATCAAAAGGCACAAATGATTGGATTTAGTATTGAAACAAAGAAAATCATGGTTTCAGAACCAATTTACATTTTTCGTTACCGTTACCTTGCTTGGCGGAGGTATGCGCTCTCATAGTGCTCTCTAGTTATATTATAGCGTCGCTATCGCTTGCGTACTCATTAGCAGCGAAGATACTCTTATAGAATGAGATGAAACGTATTTATATGGAGATTTATGTAGCTTTAACATGGTTTTCATATTACTTTTGCTAGCACTTAATACTGTCATTAGTCAGACAACTTCAATATTCCCCTTCAGAATCGCTATATATTAAACGCATCAGTCCACCCACGCTACATAAGAAAGAGCTGGTGCAGAACACTCAACAATTGTAAATGAGGTCTAGTCTGCTCGTATTTTTTTAACGACGATGCAAAGCGTCAGTGCTAACGATACAAAGACTCTCCATTTTTTAATATCTGATGCAACTGAAGTAGCAGTTTCATCGGCTCAACGATGAGACTCAGAATAAAAGTGCAAATAATGCGCTCAGGCGATGCATTGGAGGGAGAATATCTAAAAGTTGCAGCTGGTATAGAAGTGCATTGCCACTTTGCAGCCCCGGCCGGGAGATTTACAAGCTTAATCCCTTCCAGCCGCGATGTGAAAGCCTCAATTTATTAAGAGTGCCGTTTCGCATGCAGTTTTGGACCGGTCCCTGGAGAGACATGAATTCCAATGGAGAAACAGCAGAAGGGAGAGATAGAGAGAGATCAAGGTTCCTGTGAATTGCCATGGCTCTGGATTTTACTTATATCCTGGTCATTTTTTTCTTGCCGTTCCGTTTTTGTGGTGATGAAAATAAATTTGATATCTTATGTCCTTCATTCATCGTTATAATGTTTTTAATAAATAAGTTACACTGCAGTGTGAATATAAATGATGCATTCTAATGAATTTTGTGGTAAACTGCTTTGGTTTTTTTCGAGTTTGTCTGTCACAAGCACAACTCAAAACGTTATGAGGGGATTTTTATTAAATTTACAGGAATTGTTAGGCATGTTAGGAGGAACTGATGATTAACTTTTGATGAAGATCTAATCAACCGTTTGTTCAATTGTTTGTCTGCCTATTTTTCTTTGTACTAAAAAATTTCTTATTTCTTCCAGAGAAATCAATTTCCATGATAGGGGACTAAAGAGATGCCGAGTAGATGGATAATATGTTATATCGAATGATAGTGGCTATTTGTTTAGACATAAACATTTGTCGATACTATTTCTTTCAGTTATTATTTCTGACAAAAATCAGGACAGGATTGTCCTGTACCTCTAACAGACAACGCAAATTGGAAGAAATAAAGTTTGTATTTGCAGAGTGAAAGAAATTAGGATACAAATCCAAATTTTAGTGAAGAGGAGCAAAGAAGTTGTATATATATATATATATAAATTAACCAATATATACAAAATTCATTAATGATAAATAATTGTTTTTACGATTTTATGAGAGTGAGGGCACAAAAATATTAGTAAAGTAAATTTCAAAGTGATGTACTGATATAACAAAACACAAAAAAGTCATAAACTAGATTGAGTCAATTTATCATAAATGGCCAATGCAAAAATATTCGGAACTGCTGTTACTGTTTTAGACAGCTTGCTCCTAAAGAATTCAATTAACAGCCAATAATACGTGAAAAATACACTCGTAACAGTTTTGATATCGTGTTGTTTGAACTCAAACGTGTGGCGTATAAAAAAAAATCCATCTCTCTCATTGATGCTAGTAGCCCACTGCCAGTCAAATGCGATATTAGTCCATTTATGCCCATAATTATATAATCGCTAGCCAGTGCAAAATACGTGGCAAGAAAACGTCATGCACTGGGTACAAGCGAACACCAGGGGAAACAAGCGAACACTAGGAAACACCAGCGGTCACCAGGTCAAACAAGCGGACACTAGGAAACACCAGCGGGCACCAGGGGAAACATGCGGACACTAGGAAACACCAGCGGGCACCAGGGTAAAGAAGCGAACACTAGGAAACACCAACGGGCACCAGGGGAAACAAGCGGACACTAGGAAACACCAGCGGGCACCAGGGGAAACAAGCGGACACTAGGAAACACCAGCGGGCACCAGGGGAAACAAGCGAACACTAGGAAACACCAGCTGGCACCAGGGGAAACAAGCGAACACTAGGAAACACCAGCAGGCACCAGGGGAAACAAGCGAACACTAGGAAACACCAGCTGACACCAGGGGAAACAAGCGAACACTAGGAAACACCAGCGGGCACCAGTGGAAACAAGCGGACACTAGGAAACACCAGCGGGCAGTAGGGGAAACAAGTGAACACTAGGAAACACCAGCGGGCACCAGGGTAAACAAGCGGACATTAGGAAACACCAGCGGGCACCAGGAAAAACCAGCGGACACAAGGAATGACCAGCGGACACTAGGAAACACCAACGGTCACTGGGAAACACCAGCGGTCACTGGAAAACACCAGCGGTCACTAGGAAACAACAGCGGTCACTCGGAAACACCAGCGGACCCTAGGAAACACCAGCGGACACTAGAAAACACCAGCGGGCACTAGAAAACACCAGCGGACACTGGAAAACACCAGCGGACACTAGGAAACACCAACGGACACCAGAAAACACCAGCGGTCACTAGGCAACACCAGCGGTCACTAGGAAACACCAGCGGGCACTATGAAACACCAGCGGACACTAGGAAACACCAGCGGACACTAGGAAACACCAGCGGACACTAGGAAACACCAGCGGACACTAGGAAACACCAGCGGACACTAGGAAACACC
>LQNS02277718.1:16565262-16576109 GCA_001587735.2 Parhyale hawaiensis
CTAGGAAACACCAGCGGGCACTAGGACACTCCAACGGACACTAGGAAACACCAGCGGACACTAGGAAACACCAGCGGACACTAGGAAACACCAGCGGACACTAGGAAACACCAGCGGACACTAGGTAACACCATCGGACACCGGAAAGCACAAAAGAACACCATGGGGACACCAGTGGACGGACACCAGGAGACATCAATGGTCAACAGCGGACATCAGCAAAAGCCAAGAGACACCAGGGGACGCTAGCGGGCACTACTGCGAATAACCAGCCCGCTACTTTTAGAAAGTTTGTCAGCTGGGAGTAGGGACGCAGTTGTGTGTCCCTACCCGCAGCTGAAAACGTTTTATAGGATGTAGCTTGGGTGCTGCCGGCGCCGTGAGATCTGACGCTTTTTTTGCAGTATCATTTCTTTCATAAAGAGTGCGTCCGACGATCGGCTTAAATGGGTTAATTTATCTCAAAGACTAGAGAATCACTCGGAGAGCAGATACCTCCGGCGAGCAAGGCAGAGTTAAAGAGAAATTCAAATAAGGATTTGCGTTTTATCAGCACCAAAATTTAGTCGTTTGCACTTCTTGCATTTTTAACAATAATTATCTTCAAGATCCGTTTGTAACTTTTGGAGCTATGATATCAACAAACACGAAAACGAACACACAGACAACCACACAATTGGAAGAACAAATCATTACCAAAATTTGATTATTTGTGCCTAATCCATCTTAACAATTCTGACAAAGTTCACGTCAATAATTTTTGGAGTTATGTTCTGACAAACATATAGTAAAACACACAAACGGACAAACCGATCATCACTAACGTTTTGTTGTTTGTGCCTCTGACATTTCTTACAATTCCTGTACATTTGAAGAAGATCCCTTCTGAACTTTTGGGTTATGTCCCTAACAAACATCAAAGCAAATATAGAGACAGACAAGTGGCCAAACAGATCATCACAAGAATTCGGTCATTTGCTCTACTGAGATCCTCAAAAATTCCTGGAAATTTCCTGAAGATCCATCAACAGCTTTTTGAGTTAGATTACCAAGAAAAAGGTGCATACAAACAAACGGTTGAGAGGATCTCCACCAGAAGTTGGTTATCTGTTCTTCTTAACATACGTAACAATTCTTAATGGTTCGAGGAGATCTGTCCATACTTTTTGAGTTATCTTGGTGACAGTGAGAATAACAAACACGACAAAATCATGATCCTTTTGCCAGAGGCTATAATTATTACGTGGAATGATATTTTAGGAAGATCCGAACAAATAGATAGGGCGGTCGATAATTACGAATAGGTAACGTGGTGTGAATAAAATTAGTTCGGCTGGTGTTAACTAAAGAACAGAAAATTTTAGCACACTTCAGTGAAACTCCCAAAACATAGACTACCATGCATATTGCCTCATTTTGGAGATGGCCAGTTCTACAGCATAATTGTTTTCCTATGCCAATAAAACATTTCCTTTAACTAACACCAAATAAAGTCGTGAAGCTGTGTAGTTGAATACAGTATACAAAGAGTTAAGCTTCACTACACATTTCTGCTGGTCATTCAATATTCTGTCGGCTACAGTTACAACTAGAGCACTCTGAGAGCGCATACCTCCGCCAAGTGAGGCAACGGTAGCAAAAATTCAAATTGGCTCTGAAACCATAATTTTCTTTTCATAAACTCCAAAATCTAATCATTTGTACCTTTTTATAGTAATAACAGCTTGTTCAGTCTTATTGAAGATCCGTTCATAACTTTTTGAGTTATATTGTTAACAAATGTTATGACAAATATGAGTCAAACATACAAACGAACCTACCGATCTGCACGAAAATTTGATCATTTATGTCTTTTATGATTACTAACAACTCCTATAAATTTCATAAAGATCCATTCATTATTTTTTGAGTTATTGTCCTAATAAGCATAAAATTAAAAACAGTCACAAACGAACGAACAAACAAACAAACGGACCATTACCAAAATTTGGCAATTTACTCTTTGTTATATACCTAACAACTCATGTTAATTTCATCAAAACCCATCCATAACTTTTTGAGTTATAGCATCAAGAAAAATGACGCAGACAAACAAACAAACAAACGGATCGACATATCTTCACCAAAAGTTAGTCATCTGTTCCTCCTAATATACCTAACAATCTCTGTAAATTTCATCCAAATCGGTTCATAACTTTTTGAGTTATCTTGGTGACAGACAGACAGACAAATAGACAGACAGACAAACACAACGAAAACATAACCTCCTTGGCGGAGGTAATAATTCGAGACTGATGGCGCTGTACGTAGACTTCTTTCCAGGAATTTGATCAGTTTCAAGAGCCTGAATTCCTGAAGTTTTCCCTGTTTCGGAAGTATCTCTTCGATGAATAATTTTATTCTGCTATAGGTACTTGTAGTTTCCTGCAATTCGAGTACTCAGCGGTCTAGAAACTGGAAGCTACATATACTTTCTATTCGCTATCCATCTCGAGCGTACTGTCTGTAAGCAGCCCAGGGCTTAGCGTGCCTGAGGGTCCGGTACTTTTTGCCACCGACTTTTTGGCACCAGCTTTTTTTGGCGCTAATTGAAATTGAACAGGGTAAATGGACTAGATGAAATTACTGTAAAACCTTTCATTTTAGATTAATATCTAAAAAATAACATTGCAGTATAGTCCTTCAATATGTAGAATGCGCTCTTCAACTTTCACATACTAAAGAAGATAGCATCAACTAAGTTATTTATTTGATGCATGTCGTGATTGTGGGCTAAACCACGCAAATAGTCTATAAACGGCTCTTTTTCTAGCCTAACCATGCCTAACCATACCTAACCTTACCTAACCTGAACTAACCTAACCTAAATATTGGGCGCCAAAATATTCGATTCGAAAAAGTCCCATTCCATGTCCTGAATTATTGTATGCACTGTATGCAAGTGGCCCAGACTTTAGCGTGTCCTGAATTTTATGCGCTGTATGCATGTACTCCAGCATGCCAGGTTACCCATATGCTGTGTGCAAGTACACCGGTGTGCTACACGTCCTCATTTAAGACACTGACAGGACAGAAGCCCACTTAAAATACGAGCATATTTAGCAGCGTCTAAATTACGGGTCCCGGTGTCTGATTTTAGCATTTGGTGTTGTAGCAATTTAGACAGGCGGCCTGCACGAATGGTTCGCCTGCTCCATTATACTTCCGTGAATTAATTCCTGCATAGAAAGTTAGCACGACATGAAAGTTGGTGCCCTAAAGTCCATCAAACTCTCTGGCATCTCTGTCATAAAAGGCTTAGTCGTCTATACCCACTCGCGTGACCACCTTGCCCCCATTCAAATGGGAATCACGGACAGCTTTCTTGCATCAGATTCCCAACTTAACGATAATGTTGTCGACTGGGAGACATCAGTCGGCCGCTCGATTAGAGCTGCGTGTTCAGCACGGTATGTGACACGGTATGGGTCATATTAGCTTGATTTGATGATCCCGGGCTTAAAGAACTGAAGATGCGGGATTAATTGAAATGAAGACCATATGATGATCTGTCTTTTTTAATAATGCCTTAATGATAATGTACTCAACGCGACTTGAAGAGTGCTAGGCAAAAGCTCATGCACAATTAGCGTAAGATAGGAGTGGTTTACAGTTCATAGCATCATTTTGAAAAAGATAAGCACTCTGAAAGTGCGTACCTCCGCCGCGCACCGCTATATTAACGAAAACTGAGACTAGTCCTGAAACGTGGATGACTGTTTTGATCGTAACCAATAGTTGGTCATTTGTTCCTCTTAACATTCATAACTTTCTGGGTAATTTTTTCACAAACATAAAAACAAACAAAAACATGAACCGTCAAGCGGATAATCACATCATCACAAAAATTTGGTCATTTGCTCCTTGTAACATGTCATAAAAATTCGGGCAAGATTTATAAAGATCCGTCAATAACTTGTTGAGTATGTTGCCCTATCAAACCCAACAACCCTGTAAATTTTGTAAAGACCCACGAATGGCCTTTTGGGTTGTCTTTATGACAGACAAACAAAATCCCACAAAAATATAACCTTGAGGGAGATAATTATAGGAACAATTGAAAATTTGTAAACACAAATAGCTTGATTCAATTACCAATATCTCCAATGACCGTTATTCCCGTTAATACCAAACGAGGTGATACTTAGCTTGCTGCTTATTGCACGTTTTTGAAGCAAATAACTAATATCATAAAATAATTATTATAATTATAACATCGTTCTGCTGTGGATAAAAACTTGCTTATAGAGGATGTTAATAAAACAAGAGGTACAAACTTTGACAGTAGGCAAGGACACACAAAATAAACACTTTTGAATGATTACCAAAAATCTGAAAACTCCGTAGTTTTAATTTGAACTGTCAGTCCAAGTTTATCCTATGTCAGTGCCTCAAAAATGAAAATGTTAGGTATTTGCCGTCGAATGCTGTTCCAGTACGACGGAGTTCCAACCCATTTCGGCAGCAATGTCCTCCAATAACAGAACACCGTCTCTCCAAATAAGTGGATAGGGCGTAATGGATCAGTGGCATGGTCTTAAAGTTCTCCTGACATTAGTCCTTTAGGTTTCCTCCTCTCTGGCTACAAGATACATAGAATTGATTTACAAAACGCAGTTTAAGTTCGAAGTGGATAGTGTCGCAAGGATAGCGCTCGAAGCGGTTCACAGTGCAGCAGAATCAAGAATTTCGTAATGTGTCCCGTACTCAATACGGCAGAAGCATCAGAACTGTATTGAACCACGGGGCAGTCACTTCAAACAGTTATTGTAAAGTAAAGTTGATTAGATACCTGTTTCTCTAATATTCGTTTCATTTTGGCTCGTGACGTTGGTCAGAAAAGAAATGTTACCTATTAACGTGGCATCAACGTTAAGCTCTGTACATCAGTATTTTGAAATCACAGAGTTATTAAATTTTTGGTATTCATGAAAAAGTGTTTTATTTTACGTGCCCCTGCCTACTGTCAAAATTTGTACCTCTTATTTTTAACACCCTGTAAACATAATTACCTCCGCCAAAGTGATGTTTTCGTTTTGTTTTTCTGTTAGTGTGTGTGTCCGTTTGTTTATCTGTCTCACAGCAAGATAGCTCCTAAAAGGTACGGATTTATCTTTACAAAATTTATAGGGATTATCAGGTATGTTAGGAGGAACCAATGATTAACCGTTTGTGAACATATAAACTGTTTGTTTAAATGTTTGTCTGCTTCTTTTTTCTCGGAAGCGCAACTCGAAAAGTTATATACCGACGTTTAGGAAACATACAAGAATTGTTAGGGTTATTACTAGGAGAAAATAACCTAATTTTTATTTTGATTTTTGGTCCGTCTGTTTTATTTTGGTGAATCTCTATGTTTGTGTTTAATGTTGTGAGTAACCTAACTAAAATATCTATAATCGGATCTCCATATCTGAAGGCATTAAGCTAAAAATGCAAAAAGGCTCAAATGACAAAATTTTGATAATGATTGGGTTGTCCGTTTGTGTGTTTGACTAACTTTCATCAAAATGATTGTAAGAAAATAACTAAAAAAGGTTACGGACGGATCTTCTAGGTAATTCCAGAAGCTGCTGTTTTTACTGTCAAAAGGCACAAATGACCATATTTTGATGGTGATAAAAAATCCTAAATTCAAGACCAATTTGAAATTTTCGTTAACCTTGCCGTACTTGGCGGAGGTAGACGCTCTCTTATATAGTGATTTATTTCGCTATTAGGTGAATTTAATTTCTGTTTTGTAATATTGTATGTATTGGGCTGAAATATATTCTCTGTATATTAATGCTTACTCTGGTGGTACATATTGCAAGGTTTGCTGATTGTAAACTTTCTATCCATAAATATCTTATGTTTTGTACATCAAGTGATGAAAAATACAAAGATTTTATACAAAAATATCAAAATCTGATAGCTGACAACATATAATGTGAATTTGCACCGTTTCAGTGTGTGTAGTCGTTCGACCTACAGATATTTCTTAATGTGTGTTTGTATCTGAGTATGTTGGGAAATAAGCCATATGCTTAGCAAACATCAGCTTTTCTCACCTGTAGCATTTTCTCTCGACTTTCCAATTACTGTAGATTTACGTATTTATTGGTATGATTAAATATTTGTCACTCGCGTAATTTATTATGTAATGAATTACGCGAATGATAAATATTAAATCATATCAATAGGTAAGTCTTCATTGCAGTCGGTAGCGTATCAGCACTGATATGTAGATTTCCTATACGAAGAAAATGTTATGTGTTATATCCACTTATAACTTATAGAGAGAACTTTACCAGACGTGTATACGTTATCTGCAAGTTGTACGACTTGTGCTTCACATCATTGCAAACAGTTCTTGTAAATATATGAAAAGTTATAGCTTCACTGCATGTCTAGGTTACTTTTAAATAGGCTGTATGAGTAGGGTGGCTCCGCTCATCATAGCGGAAGATACCCGGAGCAAAAGTGCCCCTGAAAAAGTACATCACATAGTTCATCTTTCAAAGACTGAGTCTATAGAGATAATCACTCGGCAGAAACTGAGAAATTCATACCGAATGTCTCTTTGGTTTTTTCTATGTGTTAACAAAAAAAAATAATAATAATAATAACAACGCAGAGGTGAACGAAGAAGTTTCACTGTTTCAAGGAACCAATGCAGTAAAACAGCTGCAGTTTCTCGTTAAGTTGCTCGACATTCCTTAATAATTGCAGAGCAGAAAATACCTCCTGTATATTATACGTCCCTCGCCTACTGTCAGTCATTTATCACGAAGAGCTGTCGACCGGCATCTCCCTCGTATGATGGATCGTGCACGCATGAGTTCGCGCTTGACATCCACAGCACCGCTCCAATATCTGCTTTGGGATCGCATAATACTTCTTGTTTCAATATCGCCAGTGCTTCACCTGTTCACTGCAATGATTTTAATTAACTAACGGGCAGCACAGTTTATAATACTGTCTCGTTGACTTTGTAATTATTTCCGTATCATGAGCTGGACAATCACCTGAAAAAAAAAGCAGCGAAACTGAAACTACTGCTCTCTTCGTGGTTGAGTATAAGCCCAGCAGCGGCAGCCTATGCAACCTATTGCTGAACACCACCTATGGGCTTCGTGTCCGCTGTTCTATTAATAATAAAATATTAGCTATAGCGACACAACAAACTTAGAACCACCTTCTCGAGATTAGCTCTGTTAGGAACTGTCGCCAGTCGTCCGAATTCACTAAATAATAGTATTTTCTAATGGAAGAGAAACTTCGATACAGTTTCATCTCGATGTAGCTAAATGCTGTGGCTAATAACCATTGACTTGAACCAGCACCTGATAGCTGATATACATTACTGTCACGTTGTCCACCACGGAATGTTCGAATTACAAAACTGCTACTAGCTTTCTCTGGGCCAAAGCTTCCCCAATTTGTATAATATATACTTTGAGGTTGCAAAAATTTATATTTTAAGGTTACAAAACCTATCTATCAGAACGAGAGTCGCAGCGCCCTCTTCTCACCGAACTGCAAGGGACGTTACCTACAGTGCCTAGACATAAGTATTTGCACAACTCTATTTTTTACGTATTTAAACAAATTTAGGGACTGCTTTAGGATAATTAATACAGGAAGTTTATATAACATATATATTATAGAATATTTAAGCAGAACAGTCAAATGTGCACTTATAACAAGAAAATTTAACACACGCAAAACTAATGAGGGACAAAAGTATTTGACAAAAAAATATTATGACATTAGTACTTGGTGGCGTGGCCTTTATTGGCAATAACAGCATGGAGACGATTGCTATAGCTGGAAATTAACTTTTCACATTCACTTGATGGTATTTTTTCCATTCTTCAATGCAGATAATCTTTAATTCAGTAAGGTTTTTCGAACACCGTTTGTGGACATCAGATTTAAAAAGGCGCCACAAATTTTCTATTGGATTAAGGTCCGGTGATTGGCTAGGCCATGGAAGAATATTTATTTTCTTCTTTTGAAACCATTCTTTCGTTAAATTCGCAGTATGCTTGGGGTCGTTGTCTTGTAGGACGGTCCACCTGCGCCGTCCTTAGAATTTTTTGGCACTTGGAAGCATCTTCATCTCTAATATCTCCCTGTACATGAAACTATTCATCTTGCCATCAATTGATATGAATATCCCTAACACCATGGGCAGTAAAACAACCCTACACCATGATGCTGCCCCCTCCATGCTTCACGGTGGGGATGGTGTTCTTGGGGTCATAGGCAGTACCACGTTTCCTCCATACATGCCGAGCTTCATTTCGGCCAAAATGTTCTATTTTAGTTTCGTCAGACCATATAACCCCATCCTAAAACTCATTTCCTTTGTCCAGGTGGTCTTTGTCAAATTTTAAGCGGCTCGTGACATGTTTTGCTGTGATAAGAGGAGTTTTGCGAGGAGTGGAAGAATGAATGCCAGTACGGTTCAATTCCCTAACAATAGTTTTCTTGCTGACATGCAGTCTCTGAGACGCCAGTTCACTCTGTAGGTCAGTACGAGTTGTCATGAGGTCATTAGTCACCTTACGTAGCATGTAGCGCCGAGGATGACCCATGATCTTACGCATAGCTCCAGCTCATGGCAGGTTGGAGACCGACCCTGTCACTTGATGCTTGCGGACTATTGCTCTAACCGTTGAAAAAGGAACATTGACACGTTCTGCAATTACTCTCTAAGTTAATCCCTCACTACGAAGTTGAATTATCCGTTTACGTGTAGCTTCAGGGATTTCTTTAACTGTGGGCATTATAGTGAGAGTGTGCTCGACTTCAACGAGGTCTAGAGAGGTAATGATTGCGCCGGCTGTGGTATGTTTACATTGAATTTGTTTCGAGACGTTTCGTGAACGTTCTAGAATAATTCCTAACTATTTTATTCAAATTATACTATTATATATCAAAGATTCAACATCATATTTATTCTGGTCAAATACTTTTGTCCCTCATTACTTTTACTTGTATTAAATTTTCTTGTTATAAGTGCACATTTGACTGTTCTGTTTAAATATTCTATTATATATATATATATATATGCTATATAAACTTCCCGTATTAATTATCCTATAGCAGACCCTGAATTTTTAAAAATACATAAAAAATAGAGTTCTGCAAATACTTATGTCTAGGCACTGTACAGTACACTCTGATAAGATGTACAAAGTCTCAAGTTTTAAAAACACAGCATGCTACGAGTAAATGTTTACGCGATATAGAAAATACAAACGTTACGCTGGGAACATATCATATTGGCACGAGAACAGTAGCCAACGATTCACAACAACCCAAATTCTTCTATGACATGCAATTCTTGGAAATTCTTCCATAACCCAAGATATAATTCGCCCTAACTTCACCTTCCCGTATAGGCCGCTTGAGATTTTTTGTAGCGCTTTCCTTCACCTCACCAGAGTCGCTTTACTTCATCATCACACTTTGCAAAACTTCAACTAACTGGTTTCGGAAGGAATTAGGAGCAGAAAGGTAATTGATAATAATTGCTAATGTAAATAAGTGGATAATAATTAGCAGCATCGTAAAATTAGTTCAGCCTAATTCCTTCATGATAATTATGAGGGTACGACAATCATACCGACCTTCTAACTACATCACATTCTGCTTATGATAATTAATACGTTTCTTTACAACAAACTTGTTGCTTGCATTGATATTTGGGGTTCAAATTTTTGAAGCTTTCATTTCTTTAATCTTCATTGGTCGAGTAATGAGGAGAGCAGCATCGCTCTTTGCCGCGACGTCGGTAATTCTCTTCACACACCAGGGAAACAAGGACTGCAATATAATTTTATACTGCGCTGAAGCGTCAGCATCTGTCTCGTCTATATATATATATATATATAGTCCACCATAGGGGTTTGGCCTGCCCAGACTGGACTCGGTCGGGGAGGGATGCAGTTGCAAAGACCATTCCGTCTCTGACGAAAAAATCTCACACAATCTGTAGTCGACTGCTGCAGTACACTTCTCTGTGTCCTCGGTGAGATATATCTACGGCACGAACCAGTGTATGTCGGTTTATTAGCTTATGTGTTGTGTCTAGGCGCCATTACGTTTAACTAAATTTTTAGTCCTTCCAGAAGTTGATATATCATTTTTGCTTCTTATTCTTTTAGACTTGTTTTATGAGGGTTTGCAACTACAGATAGTATAACCAGTACTTAAAATTGACGGCAGGATACTGTATGTGTTTCGATACTTTTTCGCCCAATTAATCTAGTGGCAACGATTCTTCAATGGAGAATTCAATTACATAGCTAGCCCACTTGCGGTCATGTTGAATAGAGAAAGACTTTAGCTCTACTTGTGATCATTCTGAGAGCAAGGCATTGGCAAGAAACTTGGTTTTATAGCCTCAACATTCTGTAAGATTCTCTTGAGCTATTAAAACAGTCTCGATGCTCGCTTACAAATTTATAGTAATTTGCAGTTTTTATTGCTTTTGGCAATAATTATTCTCATTTCTTTTATTCTTTTATCAAACTTATTGTCGAACTGCCAAGCACAAAAACAGTTATTAATGAATGCAAAAGGAGTCTACCAGTAATTTGATTAAAAAGTGGAATTTTTAATACCATGACTCTTCAATAGATCATGCCGCAACTATTTTTTAAACGATAGCCGAAGATAGAAAATTTTTTAGAGACAGTGTATCAAAAAATGCTGTCAATGGAAACTTACCTGGAAAAAGGACAGAAAGGAATTCAACAGCCGACTTGGCAACCACCACATCAAGGAAATCCCGCACAAATGTGGATAAGAGGTTA
>LQNS02277718.1:16582699-16596635 GCA_001587735.2 Parhyale hawaiensis
GGCTAATTTCCTGCAGTCACGCGATCGGGCAGTCCCGCGCCGCAGCCTCTAACGTTGTTTGGCTAAACTCAGCAGTTTAGCTTTGGTGAAAGATGGCTGCGGAGCAACTGCTGGTTAGCACGCAGTTTCTTTTCCAGGCCTGTTAGACTTGCGCTCCAGTGAATACAGTTTGTGTCATTTGAGGATTTTTATTGTGGAAGAGGAACACGAAACTGATTAATATTTAGCTATGCGGCAGGTAACATTGGGAATGTCACCTAGGCGATAGATGCCAGTCAGAAATTGTAGAAACAATATTAGGTGAGTGCATGGATCACTAACAGAACTTTTCTTTAAAGGCAGTAGCTCCACTGTGATATTCGTAGGAGTTTATGTACGTTCGAAACAATAAGTTGGTTGTGCAATGGTTCCAAGTTTTCATGACAGTGCAGTTTTCGTGGTTGATTAGCCACGATGACGCACCATTTCTTCATCAGGTACTGCAGGTCCGCAGAAGTCTGTTTAAAAATATTATTGGAATAATACGTTCACTGACTAAAGAAATTGTGTTTCCATATTCCATAGCACAAAATGTTTCAGCAAAAGCTGTTTTTTAAATTAAAAAATACCACAGTATCGTCACAGCCAAACCGCATTGCCGTTGAGACTAGCTTTAAATACTTTTAGATAAAATAAATTTCGCTCAGAGGTGAATTTCTCTTATGGGCAAAAAGTGAATATTTACAATTGCTTCATTGCCTGATTTTCTTACGACCGCATGGGAAATGATTCTCAGCACTGCATGAAAATAAAATTATTTACCCTATTTCGACTGTGTATTCTCCATCGCCTAAAAAAATAATAATCAGCAATGAGAAAATTTAAGAGGATAGAACGAATTTTTCAAATGCGCATAAAATAAAAGGCAAATTTTTAAATTGTTAACGGTTAGAACGTAAACCCTATTTTTTTAGCCATCACAAACATGGTTCAAAACAAGTTGCGAAGGGTCAGCAGAAGCACTAAAATAGGGTAGTCTCATTATTTCACATCCCTCTGTAGAATGAAATTGCTACTTCTGGCTTATTGATGGAGAACAGGTCGAGCCTACAAGTGGAACGAAGCTTCTGGAAGCAGTTTGCCAGATAAGCTTCTGGTGTACAAGGCACGAATGGATATCATTCAGTAGTGCAACATTTGCTTATGGGATTGTTACAACTCTGTTGCAAATTGCTGGTAAAGCGAGTGATGAAATTGTAACTCTCATTGCAAGGTCACTCTCATCGAACCCTATATATGTTACAGTGGCTTAGAGCGTCTCAGTATTTACTGAATTTGCTACTATCGTGTGAACTGCTACTGTTTCATTTTTTTACAAGTGCATCATGCTTTGCTAAATGTTCTTCATATTATTGACGAGGAAATTGAACCTTTGCTTAAAACCTCGAGTGTGCCTGTGGTGAGTGTGTGTTTTGAATCGACTTTAACAATATTTTTTGCAACTCTTCTCCAAAGAACTGACCAAATGAATCCATGGACGGTTCAGTTTTATAACACAAATTTAGTTCAAACTAGAACGCCTCGTGGCATGGGACCATCATCCGCGGTGGGCGACAAATTTCAGTGTGGTGATTTTTGATGGCCAGCTAACCCTAGAGTTTTGACATTGTTCATATTTAGGTCAACTCACCAGACTCCCTGCAAAAAATGATGAACATTGCACACCTGCTTCTCCTCCTTTTCGGGTGGACATACAAATATACTGAAATTTTAAGGAAAACAATATCACCGTCCTTCGTTTTGCTCGCGGGTTACTAATATCGAATTTGTATCTCCATCCTCTTATCAGGAATTGCCTGCGTTTCTGAGGTTTCGACAAACAGAAATGTACATATATAATAACTCTGAAAGTAACACATTTACGCTGAGTAACAGAAGCTGAGGGAGACGACGCTTGGATAGACTCGACACATGATCGAATTTACAAGCGTACAGCTACTGCTTCCTTGATTATTCATAAGAGGACTCCTGTAGTTCCTATGGAGGTTGACACTTCCGTTATTGAAAAATTGCGTAAATAACAACATATGTGAACAATAATAGGCTTCGCTCTACAGATGTGACACTTCATATATACTAGCTAGCTGGTGGCCCGAGCCGTTAATAAAGTTAATGATGGCATAAAATTAATAGTTCATGAAATGCCGTTTAGGTATCAGAGAGCTTATCTGAGCAAAATGCAACATTTTACCTGAAAATTTGATGGATGCCGGGAGTATGAAAAGTTTTAAGCATCAGAAAAACTAAAAGGGATAAGGGATTTACATGATCTATTGTTCAACATAGTCCCTCTCAAAGCTGGACGCTTGGTCCAACGGCGTTGAAGCGCTTTTATCCTGGTGTAGAAGAACGCTTGTTTGGGGCTCAAGAAACCCCTCGCCTGCAGATACATCATCAATAGCAAAATGGCGACCAGCCTAGGCTGTTTCATATGGGAAAGAGATGAAAATGGGAGGGGGCCAGATCTGGCGAATAAGGTTGATGGGGAGTAAGTTTGAGTCCCAAATCTTGAATTTTAGCCATTGTAACCACTGAGGTGTGGGCTGGTGCAATGTCTTGGTGGAAGACTATTCCTCTTGCGAGTATTCCTGGTCTTTTTCTTTGATTCCTCTGATTACTTCTGAAGCAGTCACGCCTTTTAAATGCAAGCACTTAATGACTGATGGAATATCTGTCTTCTCCATTTTCCATTAAATTCCTGACCCATGCTTATTCAAAAATCTGTTAAAATAATAAACATGTTAGAATCTCAAAATTGCAAGAATGTTCTCAAAAGGCTGTGCTTCAAAAAAACAATAGATTTGAAAATGCACGATACTTTAACCTTTTTACACACCCCTCATATGGTGTATGTGGTAAAGTTAAGTGGTATTCCTGGTATTACCGTGGGACATACGCGGAAATTATCATACAGACTAGCTCAAGACCTTTGTTTACCCGAATGCTACCCGCGCCATAATCCTCGCCGCATAATTTTCAACGCTCGAATTTCTTTCCATCTTATTCCCATGGAGCGTGACAGGAAAAAATTTCAATATATCTATAAGTAAATAAATAAAGACTGTGTGAATTATTAACTACTAGTGATAGCGTACATAAACACGTACCTGAAGAATAAGATGCTACACTCTGTAAATGCCACAGTTCGCAAATGTCAGCTAGTGTTCCAAGGATTTAGATTTTTAAAAGGAAACTACTAACTTCTTTGCATTATTTACGCAGATTAAAACAGCGTCCAGAAAAATACAGTAAGTGGCGGAGAATGCATTGTTAATAGGGAAAGCTGTACAGCAACTACCAATATATCTTCAAAAGCAAGTAGGTATGTCCACTTTTCCAAGTTCCAAGGGAAAATACGCCTAATTTTATTTCATAAAACTCATTACAACAAAATAACTCTCGTCCAATTTGCTCATCGTAAAAAAAAATGCGTCAAAATGTAATTAAGTCAAATTGTATATCGTATCCTCTGCTTTGTCTAAAAATATTTATTCAACCACGTACATTACACATATTTTAACAGGGTAAATATTCGAGCTGTAATAAATGTTTCAACAATTATCCTTCGTAGGAAAATTTCTCCTCGAGCTAGTAGTTTCACCAATTTTAACTCATCCAATTTAATGATATGAAAATTTCCAGTTAACAAGTAGAAAGACAGCTAAAATTGTTGGCCCTACCTTCCTTTACGTCAAAATATTCCACTTCTAGTAATTTAGGCCCAAATACTCGGTACAGTATGACTATTGTCCTTTTTTCTAGCAGCAATTAACTCCTCTTCTTCCCAAAAAACATCTACACAATAGCTACTGCACAATTTTTCACTATCAACTCTTTTAATATACCGTTCAAACACACTTCCGATGAAAAGTAATAATGCAGAATGTATTAGCGCAAGCAGGTAATATTTACATTTCCAAGGAAAAACATAAATACGGACTGCATCATTACATGCATTTCAGGCACCTGCTAGCTGTACTATGTTCATTTAAAGGAAGAGCAATATTTATTGCCTTATTTTATACATTGGAAAGTCCTAAATTTCATAGGAAAATCATCAATACCGATAGGATTAAATCCCGTGATGTCTTGCGCAGCATGATTGACTGGCGGACGTTAACTTGATTTATCGAAGCTCGGCAGCCCGAGGCCACGGACGACCTGATTAACCTGCCATATAATGAGCTCTCTGTCCCACTGCCCCCAGGGAGTAGCCTCCTCCACTCGCCGTTGCTTGCTACAACATGCCAGGGCTTCCAAGCTTGAGCTGCGCCGTTCCAAGTGCAAATGCGTAAAATTTTATTTTAATTGACAAAACAATACCAAGCGTGACGTCACAACCAGTAGAACTCGGTAGATTCAATAATAAAGTCCCGTCAACAACGGAAGCGGTAACTTGCCTATAGGCTGTGGCCTCGCACCTTGTTTTGTTTAGACCACGTGCGTGTGGTAACTGGTCACCCTTCTTATTTGCCCCCCTCCCTTTATCGTTGGGCTCAGCCGCTTGGCCGCACTGGAGGTATGGACGCTGCAGTTTGAGCGCGGCCGTTAGGAGCTATGACACCGAATAATTTTAACAAACTTCAGTTTTGATCATGGTAAGTGATAGAAAAAAGATTAAAATTGTTTATGTTAAAAATATAAAAAATTCTAGCCCAAAAAATATAGATTGAGATAGCTCAGAATAAGTAAACCTAAATTAACGTATGAGGTCAGGTAAGGTTAATACAAGTTAGCTTATTGTAGGCATAGGTTGGGTTAAATTAGAATAAGCTAGGTGGCTAGGTTAAGCTACGTTCGGTTAGTTCAGGTTATATATAGTAGGTAATGTTAGGTGCGGTTAGGCGTGTGGATTATTATAATGCAGAAAAAAATGAAAATAGAAATGATGTAAAACCGAATTTTACATTGTTACTTCTAGCTAAAATAGCAGTTTTAAAAAGTTCATCTTCATGCTGTTAAGGCATTCTGACCGCACATACTTTGCTAAGGTACCCAAATATGCAGCTTGTTGTAACTATCACTAAGCATGTAATATTGTGCGTACCGAACTTATTCACTTTTTTACATTGTAGTAGCGCTTACAGTAGTGATTCTCGATGAAGAATGAATTTACCTTTTAGGGTTAAGCTAATATTTATATGGCAAAACGCTACTAACTGATGGGCCTAGCTGTTCACCGATATTATTATTATGGACACCCGAAAGATATTCTGTTGCTTACTCTGCTTGTTTTACGTTCCTGTTGAGTAGGATGTAAAAACACATGTAGTCGGCAAGGAATGTAGGTATTATTGAGAAAAATTGATAAGTTCTTCACCTGCTTACTGTATACGTATATATAAATAAGAAGACTCGAGTCAGGGACTCGATCTGAGGACCTAGAAATTACCACATGTGCACAAGGACGGACGAATGGATCAATGGGCCCCATCCCCCTGTCTAGTCTGGATAATACAAATCGTTGACGGAACGAGAAGCTGTAGCATGTATCTATATCTAGTTTTATATGCCCCAAGTTACGGGAAGCTAGGGTGTCGAGTTTGCAGGTTGATGTTCGTGCGTGCGCTTCCCCGCCAGGCAAATGAAATCTTGTGATACTGGAATTGCAGAGCCAGCTTTTCCATGGCGATTGCTTTGATCTAACCAAAACTGATCTCGGTCGGGGGTTCACAGCAACTGTTGTAACACGAGTCTTCATGCTGTGACGCCATACCTTTGACAATACGTGGTCGTTGGCAGCCGTGCGTTCTTCAAGCGTCTTGAGGGCAGTTATTGGCAGCAATTGTAATTTTGATTCATTAAGCTGCACATGGCTACTTACTTGGCGGCCATGACGCCACCGCCATCCGAAATTAATTTTTGCTCTTTCTTGGAGATTTTTTACGTAGATTTCATTAGCTAATACTAAACTTTGCCATTTTCGTTGTCTCTTTGAAAATTAACATATGGATAATTCACGATCAGTAAGCGCTGTCTGCTATAAGTTTATATCTTCTTCACTGGCTATACAAGGGGGGGGGGGAAGAGGCGGAAAGTGCCGAGTCAACAATTTGGGTATATTTCGCACCTAGGTCAACCCACCTGACTGCCTCCAAGTTATTGTGATGATAGCTCAAAACTTCTTTCTGGTAGTTTTTGGGTGGAAAGACATAGGGACATGGACACATATACAGCAGGAAGACATCATCACCTCTCTCACTTCGTCCGCGGGTGATCACAAGCAGCGTACCGGGTGATGAGCAACACATGAACGCTCGCGCTGCTGCTATGATGGCGCGCCAGCAACGGAGGTGGCAGCCGATAAACGCTGCAGCAGATGCGATCGGAGCTAAATTGAACTTCAAATATCTCCGCAACGAGCCAGCAACTTTATTGAACAAAATTTGCAGCAGCAGCTCGATAGCACAGCGCAGCAGCAGCACTCTCATAAAAGCGCCAGCTTATTGAAGCTTCTCAGTGAAAAAAAAAAACGATTTTTTTAGTTCATTTTAATGTCATCTATTAGGTACCGTCTTAGGAATTCATGAAATGAGTCGAAGGTTCGATCTTGAATTTTCTTAAGTTTTTCGAAAGCTGGGTTTAGAAGAGACAAAAGTGGCTAGCACTTCTAAGCCAAAAGCTGCTGAATTATATTGAATTATATTAAATACTAGTGGACTCGGCCGTCAAAATTGACGGCAAAATATATGCAGAGCATTTGTTCAGGGTTTCACCCTTTGTGTCTCGACTGTACATTGCGAAGAATGCCTCCCATTCACTCCAGCTGTAGCCTGATCTTTTTATTTCAATAATAGATTCCACATCGGTAAACACACAGTTTATATTTATTTTCAAAGCCGCTTCAACTACATCAATAACATTTCAGTTTTTGCTTCTCACAAATTTTATAAAATCTGAACAAAGAAATTGTGCCTGTCACGGAGTTTCTGCAGCAGCCGTAGTCATGACACGGCCGAAACGATATATGTAGTGCTGCTCGCATACCAATTCGAAGCCAATTTTTGTCCAAAGAATTTTTAAAAATACAGGTTGGAAAAACGAAGAAACAAAACTATAGAAAGGAATGAACATTCTTGAAAACCTTCAAGGGGAGAAACTTCATCTAATACAAGAAGTGGGACCTGATCAGACACCTGATCACAGGATGCTAAAACTATCGTACATCCTTAACGAATAGATCGTTTTCTTTCAAGTATGGGTATTCTTCGTTCGCATCAAGTCTTTAATTAGACTACCTGCCTATGCACTTGAATATTATCAGCTACTTTTCACAGGCTTGGCAGTGGATTCTTCTCGGTGTTCATTTAATCAATATCTACATTTAGTCATTCGATGGTGGAAATTGTACCCATCTTATCCCCATATACATGGGGATTGTGCATTGCGTGCAACATATATCTTCCATTAAAGTAACGAAAGTTGTGGCGTTATATCTTTCCTAGAGCAAATTTTCCTCCTGCAAGCAAAAGTAAGTTTTGAAATGCTCAAACGCTAAGTTACATGAAAACATATGGTTCAGTCCTTGCGTTCAGTCAAAAGAATACACCGCAACTGCTCAGTTGTTACTGGATCCAGGATATTAGCAGGTGAACCATCAGGATCTAAATTTGGCTGTAATAAGAATTGAAAATGCGTTGACTTTTGCTCGGAGTGCAGTTTCAGCTGCCACGAAAAAAAAAAAATTGCCAAGGAAATCTTCAGCGAAATGGATTATGCTCGGGAGGACCCAAAACTCCATTCAAAACTGAGCCTCTCGCAGGCTACACTCAGAAAAGGATATCAAATTAGTACTTAACTACTTCTCTGTGTGAGGCGGATTATTAAAATTCAGTAACTCGAGTTGTAGCTATATTCCAAAAACAACATTACCTACAGTATATCAGGACTCAAATTTCTTGCCATCTCATCTTGTTATTCAGTTGATAAATTTTCTCCTATCTAAATCCTTCACATCGTGACGGAGAGACGGACCAAGTAGCAAACTTATCAATCAAGCGAGGAAGCAGCCAACCTAGAAAATGTGTTTTAGTCTATAGTGGATTACATCCAAAAGTAGGCTAATATTATTTATTTGTGGCTAATATCATCACTGAACTTCATCGACTGCAATCGTACTGAATCTCTGTCTGAAATCCTTACTTTCTTTCTCTTCAAAGTAGCCCCTTCGTATACTAAGAAAATATCCAGTTCTTTACGACAGACGATACTGTTTATTTTTATCGTCATTTCTTCCAGGAACCAAAACTACTCATACACTATAATAGATGCACGTCGTTTCGCCATCTGGAAATTCATTTAAGATAATTAATATTTCAGCCTCAAATAAAAATGCACTATGGTCACTGGAGGCATTGGATTTTTTTATATGTTAGTGATGGTCATTTCTAATGAGTCGCATTAAACTGTGCTGCTGACTTACAAATAACCTTATCTGGCACACCATGCTGAGCATACAACGCATGCATTTGCTAATTTATTCACACATTTTACCACTTTTTTACGGCTGTAATTGCTTGCCACCGACACTGCACCAAAATTTGCCTCGCTCCTCCAGCCCCTGCAGTAATAACTACAATTGAGGTGATCGTAATGTTTTTGTTGTTTCTTCCGCAGTCTTTCAATTTTACCGATAAAGTGCAAAAGGTTATTAGAGATGATAGGAAAAGTGCCTTATCTGGCAGGCACGTAGGGCGGAAGTGCCGGGAATTTAAAGCTGCGTAAGCGTTTAATTCCGCACACGGCGAATTAGAAATTAATTCGACTAATACGGTGACTCCGTTAAGAAAGAACTTGAATATAACCGCGGCTACTTCATCGTGCATTTAGAACTGCAAGTTATTGTTTCATGAGAAGGTTAGTTAGGCACAAGCCCCAATTTTCAACTGACAATGTAAGTGTGAAGTGCAGGGTATATGTGGACTAACGCGTCCGTGCGTTCAAACTATTGGTAACTAATGTACGTTTTTGTCATACCTTTTTGTTGCCAAACTATACGGCAAAAGGAACACGAGTTCTGGAAGCGGCCGAAATTTAATCGTATTTGTATCATAGCTGCAAAGATTGGTATATCAAGCTCAATAAAACAGTGAAAATTAAATTTAAATAATTCTGGCGCCATGGCGGAACTGCCTTCCTCAGAGATGAGGGGGTGGGGGGGGCTCGTTTCATTTGTTCCTTCCGTCAAATTGGCGCCATAGTTCTTGGTGACCCGAGGTCGACTGCAACTACACTTACTCATCTGGGGTCAGTGGGCCTATACCCACAGCACAAACCAGTGCATGTGGGTTTCCCAGGAGAGAGTTTGGTCTAAGTTGACTTTACCTTTACTCTTCGTGAGCACTATCATCTCTAGTTGAGACATTTTACTGTATGGGAAAGACTGGGAAGCAAAGATAAAACAAAGCAAAAGGAATCTTAAGTTGGTGACACTTTTGACACTGTAAGAAATAAACGTACTCAAGGAGGTGGGGCTGGGGCAGCGAGGAGGGAGCCCTGCCGCCTCAATTGAGACCAGCTAGAGCTCCAATTTTTCGGGTGTGCCTGAATCACGATTGATTGTAATAGTATTGTTATATGAATACATTCATACGGGGCGAAATCAGTTCAGCCATGAAATTGAGGGCCCCTGGCACCCGGCGACTGTAACGAAGGAAAGCACTTTCCGGCAATGCTGAAGTCTTGCTGACTGACTGCACATATACGTTGCAATCAAGCAGTTTTATTAAGGAGGTAGCAACGGCTGCGGAGCTCTGAAGCTGATTTTTCTGTCCTGACTGAAGTCTAGCTGGCGCGTTGATTGGTTGCAGGAACAGGTGGAAGCCTGTTATTCATGAGAAGGGATGGATGAGAGCCCGTGATTGGTGTAAAGAGAGAAGCCACCGAAGACCGAAGAAACTTCCTTAGCTACTACAGCGAAACGTGGCTATACTCCCTCCTTCTACCAAACCTCCTTGATTGCAATATTATAGTTAAATTTTCGGAAGTTTTCTGAGTATTGCTGTACAATATATATATTCTAGTGTGTAGGAGGGATTCGACGAACACCAAATTGTACGTACCGTAATGTACGAGGAATGGCTGAAAGGCTGTTGCGGCTGCAGTATTGTGGCTGGACAAAGAGAGCAGTTCGAAGAAAATATCGTTTACGAGCCTCTAGGACAGAATATATACTTTATTAATTTCCTTCTGCCAATCATCATCTAAGGCTGCTCTTATTGCATTTTCACTATCCACTGTAGAAAATATTTTTGTGAAAACTGCTCAACCAGAAATCAGTTACGCCGGAAAAACTAGAAGGCTGGCTTGCAAGAAAAAGAACGGCTGTGTTCCCTCCTTCTACTAAACATCGTTGCGTCACGGCGGTCTCACTGGCAAAATTAAGTAGCAACGATGAAAGGAAGGAAAGAAGGATTAGCTGTACACATGTATTTTAATACTATATACGAAGTCTTTGAAATTTTCTGGGCTTTACACTGCAAAAAATACATTCTACATGTACATTATATTGTAGAGTGCTTGTGTGGCACTTGGGAATCGACTCGCACGAAGTTGCATCAACACACACAAATAAACATCGTCGTGTGTTTATTTGTTTATACATTTGTATGTTTCGGATTACGCTTTTAAAGAAATTGGCGAAAGTAGGCCAGGTTGCAGATTTTGTAACTAGGTTGCGTTTTCCTGGAGATCGGTGACCAGGTTGCAGAAGATGGCGAAAGTTGGCTCCTTGGGTCACATTGAGGGCAAACCACCGAACTCTCTGCGAAAAATTATGATGATTGCTCAACTCCTTCGATCATTTATTGGGTGGACAGATAAATATATATATACTTGAATCTTCGACGAAAACATTATCACCTCTCTCACTTCGTTAGTGGGTGATATTTATATTAGATATTTATCCATGGACACAAGTTACAACTGAAATCTAAAATTGTGAACAGAACATGTCAACATGGTATCGAGGGTAAGAACTGAGTCATAGAACCAATGCTTTTCAATAAAGAGGAGATGAAAGCTTCTTGCCCAGCTTACAGATTAGCCAAGTTAATTAATTGTAAAACTTACGAACTAAGATACGTTGGAGTAAAACAGAATGCGATTGAATTCACAGTTTTGCTTCGATTATTTAATGCCTGGTACCTGATTCGCAGCGGTGATTCCATCTTAGTAGATTGAAGTTGTAGCCTCATTAAGGCTAAGGTTTTCACTCCTTTCTGATTTTCTTATAGATGGCCAATCACCTTACCACATTTGTAAGAATTTCTATTGAAAGCTCTAATAACTTTTTATCATCCACGCGCCAAGCGAAAAGAGGTGATAACATTTTCGTTGAAGATTTAAGTATAATAATTTGTACATTTGTTTATTTGTATATTTGTTGTTCTGTCCACTCAAAAACAAGAAGAAGGAGTTGAGCAATGTTCATAATTTTTGTTGGGAGTCAGGTGAGTAGACCTAGATGTGAAAAATGCCAAAAATTTAGAGTAAGCTGGCGATAAAATATGACGTTGAAATTTGCCGCTCCCCGTACCGCGGGTGATGGTCTGACGCCCTTGGGTGCTCTAGTTAAAACTTGTTTTTCACGTTCGAAGCTTAAGGTCCCTCCTTCTAAAACTTAAACTAGAATTATTAGTGTTTCTCCCTGAAATTTAAACTGTTTTGATTATTTTCTGCTGAGAGTTTAATTGTGAAGTAGAGGTTTTTTTTCATCGAAGCTTTCAACAATTGTTCTTCAGGCTTTTACAGCACGGTTAATTATTCCTATTAATCTATTTGAATAACTTTTTGCAATACTATCAAGCCCACCAAACCATACACTTTGAACAAATTAGTTTTTTTCGGCCGGTGCTCTAAAGGCATGCACCGTGTTAACTCGTATGTAAGTCCTCAGTCACCATATGGTCACCTGGACAATGCACGCATTGTCCTACGTTTTACCAGGGGGCCGACATCTAATCTCACAAACTCGGCTGGTCCGACGACGGGGCAAAAAAAAAAAACATGCAGCGCGTATGGCAATTTTGCAGGCGCTGAAATTGATCTGGCTTTGGGACAGAGGTGATTGAGACAGCTGCTTACAGAGCCGCCGGTTCGTGCCACATCTGTCGGGAGTTGCGCTAGCAGCAGCAGCAGCAGCAGCTGTAAAACGTGTTTGAAATGCGATTACCTGAGGATTCCAGTTCGACTGATCCCTCGACGCTTTGGTTCGACAATGAAAAGGACAAGAGAACAAGAGCACAAGAGCACAGCCATTACGAGCATAACAGGAGAATCATCTCAACTCCAATACGAGTCCTCGGACGCAGCAGTGTAGTGGTGTGTCTGCGATTTTTGAGCGCAGTAATAGAATGGGAGCATATGTAGTGGTCAAAACATATGAGTTTAAATTAATGACACACATACATAAAACAAAGTTAGTGTTGAAAGTCAGCACAGAGACAAGGTAAGATAGCAATTAGTGAAGTGTAGCTGCATGCGTTTGACAATTGGCGAGTATCAGAAGATGCCAACAAAGAATAGTCTGCACAGATTATCATGAGCTGCTTTGTTCGTGGGGCCCTCTAAAAGTGCCTATATGTGGTTTATACTTTTTTCCTAATAAGAAAAAAATTTTTTTTTGCTATACCCTTAATTAATACTCGTATTTCATTAGATCTACAATTTTGTGGGATTATCCTCTGTTAGCTACTGTCGCTGCTCCATAAAGCAGTTACGTTCATCCTGAAGTGTATTTTTGAAGAGTTGTGATAATTTCTCGCTGGTTCCCTTATTTATGAATATGTTCGACTGAACGCGTAAATTAAGCCTTCTGGGCTTTACGAACTCTTGTTCGAAGCTTCAGGCAGGTTCGCTGGCTTCTACTCGCTACAATTGAGTTTCAGACGTTGTCCCTCAACTGCCTATCTTTGAAATCTTTAGAAACTCAATCTTGCTCCCTGAGATGGAGTTTGCAGCAGGCTCAACGTAATCGCGTTGCTGCTAACACTTGCACCGCGATTGAACTTGACAAAGCCAAAGCTCCAGTCTATCGCGTCTGACAAGCAAAGCCTCGAAGATTTAATTTTGGTGTCCAATCGCACATGTCCTACAAGGGATATAAGTCATACGGGAGAGGGACAGTAAAGCTCTCCCGGTTTCGTTTAGTTTTCATATAATAACTTACCTATTACGTAGGAGAGTTGTCGTAATAATTACACATTTTACTTTGCACGTATAGGTCTAGCCTCTTTTAGTTTATTATTGCTATAAGTACGTATAATGCTTCCTAAATTACGCTTTTACAGCCCTGTGTGGCGGAGCGAAAGCATGTCTAGGCAGCAGCACGACGCGTATGTGTGTCTCCAGTGTCTGTTCGAGCTTCAGTCACGATTGTGTCTAGAGACTGTGTCTCTGTGTACGTGCGTCATTCCCTTGTAGCGAGAAGTTCGGCTATCCTGCGGTCTGTGGGCTTAAACGATCACTCCAAATTATTTTAGGCTCAGACCTGTGCTCGTAAAAATGAAGCAAATTTAATTGAGAGGCCTGATGACAGCATATCATATTACATTGGGAAAATTGTATATGTGCTAAACAAAGTCTCATACACGCTTTCTTAATACATTGCGGCGATTATTAACGTATATATTCGAAGTCCTGTGCCCATAACTTCTCAGTAAATACCACGCGCATAATCCATTCCTTGCCAGTCTCGAGATGCAGTTTGCAAGGCACTTAGCAACATCTGCCAGAGAAACAATAGACGGAAGCAGTTGCTCGCGCAGGATACAGTGGATTTTCAGGGCTGGTAACTCAATAAGGACTCCATTACAGGACTTGATAATCAGTTTCTCGATCCTGTCCAGACGCTGAGCTTCTGCCGAGACTTCGCTTTGGCGGCGGCAACTACCGGCTG
>LQNS02277718.1:16657215-16670236 GCA_001587735.2 Parhyale hawaiensis
TGGTATTTATTCTACTTTTTGTTTTCTTTCAGGTACGTCAGGCGGCCGTGGCTGTCTTACAAAGATCTGAGGACGGCAGAAGAGATGCAGGTATGAGCTGTCTTAAAGTTATGACTCAGAGAAGGAAACCATTCATAAAGCAGTAGAGTCACACGCTCATTAAATAAGAGTAAATACAACCACTGTATCAAGGGCATTTGTGTGCTTTTAATTTGTATGTTTCACCATTTTCAGGCGCATTTGTAGACTTGGCGTGAACCAAGAATAAATATTGAACCACATCACTGATATTTGCGATGCAATAGGGGTATAAAGTGTTTCATATTCGTTACCTTCTCGAAACTTCGATATTACATATATTGGGTTGTCCCAAGAACTTCATCTTTCAACTTATTTTAGAATGTAATTGTGTCTGGAAAACAGTATTCGGCTATATCTCTATTTGGAGTAAAATTCAAGATGTCTTTACACCGAAGGAGGTTTGGGATTCAATATCCTGTATTAATTCCGTAACCCTTTCAAATGAAAGAAAAAAAATCCGCATGTGATACTTTTCTATGTCAATACTGGGAAAAAATGCCTCACAAGCAACTAAAGAAATAGGTGCAGCTTACACTAACGCTTCTTTATCCGAAAGCCTGTACGGAAGTGGTATGCGAGGGTCCGAGTTGGAGATGGCAGCCTTATTGATAAAGAGCGATCACGCATCCTCTACGTATACAGATGATGACCAAATCAAGTCATTAATTGAAGTAGTTCACATTGCACAACTCAAGAAATTCCAGAAAGCCGCATCCCGTCAAAATCGACCGATGGGTAAAGCTTAAGTTTGGAAATCCCTCCGATGCTTGAGTCCCACATAACTTGAGCGAGAAAAACCTTTTGGATCGCATTGTTCTCTATCATTTGCTACAGAAACAGAACGAGATCGCGGCTTTTTTTTAAAGCAAATTGCCACTGGAGATAAAAAGTGGATCGTTTACCGAAATCGACAGAGAAAATGATCCTAGAGTAAGCGACATCAGCCTTCCTTAGCCACCCTAAAAGCGGGTCTTCCCCCTAAGAAATTTTGCTTTGTATGTGGTGGGATTGGAAAGGAATTCTATTGTCACTTTGGGTGACATTGAGAAGGTAACACCGGCATCTCATTGTACGGTACCTCAGTAAACATAGAAACTTATAGTATTGATTGCAAATGATACAATTAAACCTCAACTATGACCGTTTCGTTTGTCAAATCTGTGAGGCATACAATTTAGGGCCGCTGCGGCGCAGCCCACCTGAGTTTTGATAGATTGTTTGCAATGGCTGAGCAGCATGTCAGTTTGGGTTCTTCAGCAGTGCTGCTTGTGCGAGCTTTTTAGGTCGCATATCCGTATTAGCCTTTAGCACTGTCTCAAGTTTTTTCTGTAGCAATCGAATTCTTTTCTTTATTCTAGAATCGTTATAAATAACTGTGATGCAATTTTTTTTTAATTCTGAGGAAAGAAAGCAAACTGATACGAGCTATAAGTGCACAAACTACAATGCCCCCACCTCGCTGCTAGGCTGAGGCACCACAACAAGTACACCGCGACAACACTCGGTGCCCGTAAGACTTTCCCAACACTGCACCGGCAACTGTACGCGCTAACTGCAAGTAAACACTCAGCAGGGGCTGAGAGGTCGGGGGCGGCTGGAGTGTTTATCAAAAGCTGCCTTGAGATGACCTGATCCTCCTTTTGGGACCTACGGCACACTTCTTTGATGTCGGAGCTTCATTCTTTTCGCTGCTATCAGCAGACCTCCGAGCCCAAGTTCTATGGCTGCTCCTGTTTCATCCTTACCCTCCGCCCAGAAATGTGCCAATTTGTAGTTTCGTTCTGGGAACTAAAGATTTTTTCTAAGTTGATATTAATATTGATTCCACTCTTTCTGATTTTAGGTTTGTTGATTTTATCCTAAATAAAAAAGGCAATGGGAAAAGATCTATACTTATGATTGTTTCATTAAAACTTCGGTAGTCAGCAAGCAACAGAAGCAGTCATCTACCATCATTGAAGTGAAAGACAATTATTATGCAACAGACTAACAGAAATCTTGACTTGCTATTCAGGTTAATCAGTACTGTGGTTAATAAATATACATAAAAAATTCTAGTATACATGAACTTCAGAATCACACTGCGCATCTCGATGACGGCAGAAGATCTGTGCTTTTGGTTTCCAGAGCAGGGTAACAAAATATGCTGCGTTACTGCAAAAGCTGCGCATCTTAATTGGTTGCTATATCGAGCATAGCTGAGGGCGGCCTTTACGTATTTGATAAATTTTCTACCTGCCCTGAAGTCTATTTGTTGTAGGCTTTACGGCCAGAGGCCGTGCAATCCTTTCGGCTAGCGAATAAATGTAAAATCCAGGATACGTTTTATTTCTTAGGAACTTCATAACTAGAATAACGGCACAATTTATTTTTTATTTCGTATCGACACGTATTCTCACTATTAGGTTTAGTATAAATATAAAAGTTTTTTCAGCGAAAATGACAGCAGTTGCGACTGCAGTCTTTGCCCTGAAAGCGGTGGCAGCGTCTCGTCTCTGGAAGTAGAGCTTTTAAAAAAAGGTTGAAGAGCAGAGGAAGCCCAAACACAGTAGCTAAAAAAGTTGATAAATAGTGGTGCGCTTCAAGAATATTAACAGCGATTCTTACTTGTTTCCTAGACAAAGTTCTCATTTGGTTAATTTTATTGCTGTTATCGGATCTATCGATTTCAAAACATAATATTAGTGCTAGCCGGACCCGTGGAAATTCCACGATTAAGTAATATTTTCACTTATGTTGGTCTGATCTAAGCCAACGCCTTTAACCCTGTAAGGACCAAGTTTCCACTTCTCTCAGATTTTTGGAGATAGCCTTAAGTTGTAGTCCTCCAACTACCGTCTCATAGTCGCGGCGCTCATAGGTCCAAAAATCACTGATCCCTTCTTTATTTAGAAATCTAATTTTTGCGAAACGGGACTCGTGAGGCCCAGTGGTCCTTAAAGGGTTAACTTAACCCTTCCACTCTATACTAATGTCCGTCAATTAACCCTGAAGACTCGAACTCTGCCTACAGTACCTCGATCATTGCGTTTACCCTAACACACCTCGTCTAACCTCTCGTACTGTTCTGATTTCACCTGTGAATCTGGCATACGTTCTCTCAGCAAAGAACTCGCTTTTGTATCTGGAAAAAGACATAGAGATAGGTAGGTACTTCTTGCATTATCCTAATACAGTATTTGCACGCCTTTTCTAACCCTTTTTTCAATAGTTTGCAAATAATTTAGCCCTTCATCATGTTACGCGTAGTCATTTTTTTGTCGGTGTATGCAGCTTTTTTACGCTCTTGCGGTGCTCGTAGATATCTAGTGAACGGTAGCCCACTTTTTGCTTTATTTGATGCGATAGCTTTGGCACAAAGTAAAACAGAATCGGCCATTTTCTTCAGTCACAGCGCAGCGTGACTCCCTGTTCTCAAGATGTTATTGTATGGCCTTATAGACATCACACTTTCGCTTCAAAACTACCCCCGCTTTGTGCTCCATACTGGATCCTAGCTATGCATTTGGCCCTATTAAGTCTGTCATGAGCCACCAGCAAAGAAAACATAATAAGGAGTGAAAAACGATAATAATCGATAGATATGATACGTGTAAAAGGATCGCCATGTCATTTCTTCGAAAATGCTTGAAAATTTTTTCAAAAAGCAAAAAAAAAAACACAGCTTTGCTTGAAATTCCTTTCAGCCAAAATAAGAGTTTCTTTCAAGTTTTATTTTTCCCTATCTGACACTGAAAGTCGCAATGTACAGACGAATGGGCGGATGGACGTACGTACGTATGGAACCACAAGCAGAATAATGTTATAGATTATAAATAAGAAATTAATGCCACATGGCAGAACCCACTTCGGTTGATCAGAGGCAACCGAAACCGCAAGTGTTTTTGCGGTGTTCCTGGAGATCATTGGATATTGTATCGCAGTGCCGTTGCAAGGCTTGACATGCGATAATTTTTTTTTCCTGTGGCTGTTGTATCTGATTATCGAATGCTCCTGGTAGTCCACGTCCCTCTACTTCACAGTGGTTGTCACCTCACCAGAAAATTATTTGATTATTGCGTTTCGAATTAAATCTGCTGACCGATACTTCTTAGATACGGCCTGCTTCTTAGGCCAGAGTGAATATTACACAAGTTGCTCTGTTATTGACTAATCACTGCTGTGCATATTAGTCGCCATTACAAGGCAAGGCGGCAGTTGGAGCTACAGCACTTGAATAGATTTTCAGATTATTGAAGTAGAATGTACTTTGTATTGGAGAAACCTGTTTCATATATTGTTGTGATCTATAGATGCAAACTGCGAGTTATTTAGCTGACTGATGCTTTCATCTTTGCCACAGCGCATGAAGTGCTTGTGAAAATGCGCTAAGATACATTGGAATTTCGCCCTCATGCTATGCAACTAAGCGCTTAGAATGGATACACATTTTTTGGTGTAATTACATCCTTAGGCAGATATACACAATAAACTTGTGATACATTGTAGCGGGTGGTACAGCTATTATTTAATAACTCTGCCATGACCAAAACTGGTTTGCGTTTCACTGATAAACCCGCCCTTTGAGACATTTGAAAACTGTATGTATTTCCAAACTTGTTCATTCTAATGTAAAAAAATAAAGAAATATGTTTAAGTTTTGCATGGGAATGATGCTTATATTCGAGAATTTTATCGTAGTAAAATCTTCAAACCAACTTCTCGAGGCCCCGTAAGTCTTTCTAAAGTTTTCTTTTCTTTCCTTGCTCATGAACTCAAATCACGAGTGAAGAAAAAAAAAACATATATCGCTTGGTCAAATGTTAAGTACCGAAAACAACCCATTGGAATAGAAGCCGCCATGCAGGACCGTATCCCACAAGTCATATGAGCTCGGTATTATTGAATGAGTCGGGCCTGCACGTATGATACACGGCTCGCACTTATCACGGTCAGTCTCTGCCCACCTCAGGAAATGGCGAGATGATCGTATCTGTTGAGTGAGGGACGCTCTGAGGGTTTGTTGCTTTGCTGGACACCATGAGGAGGCGTCGTGGGAGTGGGGCCATGGAAACAGGCGCAGACCGACTGAATTTCTCATCGGGGTGGAAATAAAAATGGTGAACTTCACACTGAGTTCAAGTGCTATGAGGCGAATGAAAACTTGTTACACTGAAAGGTTAAGAAAAAAGTCACCACCTGGTGATATGATGTTGATTCCTAAATGTATGTCAGTTACGTCTCACGGGTAATGTTGTGTTTGAAAAATGTTTGTGTTCTTACTGAACAAAGCCGAAGTAAAATCTACTTCTTCTAAAACTGCATTCAATCTTTCGAAAGCATCGTGTTGAGTTTGACTTGGAGTCTAACAACGTTAGGGCTTTGATATCAGCCGAGTACTCCTGACCTCAAGAATTCGTCACATCGCAGATTAAGTGCCTATCTATCTTCCAACCCCACTCCACTCCTCAGCTCTTCCATACACCTCTCCCTAACCCTCCAGACTCTCTCTAAAAAAGTCTAAGGTCTTAAAATCACTTATTGCTCCATCCGTCGTACCTTTCTCTAAGCCCGAAACCACCCTCATCCCTCGATCCTTCCTATCATACCACTCATCCATCAGCCTCATCCCACACTCTCTCTCACTCATCCCTAGCAAAGTACACCTTTCCCATTCATTCCTACGGCACTCAACTACTCAATGTTCCACACTCTCGTCCACATATAAATCACAGGCCATGCATCTCTCATAAAATATCTCATAAAATCTTTCATGTCTAGGGCTATCGTTCATCCTGTATAAGTCAAGGGTTCTCCTCCCCATCATTCCCTCTCTCCACCTACGCAAACCAATCTCCTCAACTTTCTTGTCAATAACCCTCTTCCACTTGGCCACCTCCCAGTCCAAGCCCTACCCCTCGCACTGACAATCCTCCAGCAATTAGTTACGTCTCCCACCAGTGGCACCCTCCACATGGCCTGATAATTGAATTTAGTCATAAGCCTTTTACACATTAAAATACTGTTACGATTCTCCCATACACTCACTTTCTTTAGTCATCTTCCCTCCCCATCTTATCTATTCTCTCTTTAAAGTTCAGGCACCCCTGCATTATTCTCTCTCGGAAACTTTTCCAACCCATGCCCCCCCCCCCTAATTGCTTCCACAGCTACATACTTGTTTGCTCCAAGGCTACTTTACCAAGAAATTTTGGATCACCTCTAGCTCATCCGAGACCTGCGCACTCACTGGCAAGGTATCCATGCCATACATGAGGCTAGGGACTGCCATCCCATTCTAAAGCCCCCTTATAACTTCGTACTTATTCGCTCTCACTTTTCCCATACTGGTCAACCTACCACACCACTGATACGCCCTACCCAGTTTCGCATTCAAGGTGCCAGCCATACCACACTCATTCACCACCATGCCCAAATATTTGTACCTGTTTGTTCTCCGTATATCTTCCCCTGCCAGCACCCAAGTTTGTACAGCATCCCTCTCCCCATTCACAATCAATACCTGGCTCTTCAACTTACTGAACTTGACTCTTCAGAGTGATGAGTCGCACAGTACCAAGCTCATATTCTTGGATAATGAATGGAAGTTATTGAATCGCATGGAATCCTCATGATGATATCAGACAGGTTTTAACCCTTAATACAAAAGGCATTTCAATCCGGTGTTTTTTGACGAAGTTTTTTCTGAACAACAGAGAGAGCTTATTGAAAATCTCTTGCAAACCTATTTGTAGTATGGGAGATACATAATGATGTGCACAGTATAGCAATGAATCTTCAGCATTACAAGATGCCGAATGATACGATTGTAGTTCACACACACATGTGAAAATGCAACGCATGCAGCACTTTTTCCCGTCATGTAGAGCTTGCCATGGCCCCTAAAGGGTGCGCACTTTCGAACTACTAATTTAAACAGTCGAATAAAATTTCGTATTAGTCTCTCAATACATATTGTTTGTGGTTTTATAGGTAATAGAGGGGCAATATCGGAGTGATTTTGATATACACTATAGCATTTTTAGTACAAGAAACACGTGCACCATTTTGTAGTGCTTACATTGTTACCGCGCATGCGTGTGTGCCTGACGCCTTTGTTTCTTTAACGCTTTCCACCGGCGAACCCATAGTGGAGAGACACGTACCTAAAAACATTCTTTTGTGAACCAATCTCTGTGACGATGGCACGATGGCAGTTTTCTGCGCCACGCCTTTCTATTTACAGTTCCCATTTCTTATATACCTGTAATTGTGAGCATATTGCCCTCAAAACTCATCGGTTACAATAATTTCACATTTTTCATCGTTGCAGAAGTTATGAAACTTATAGTTCCATCATTGCTGTAATGTTTTACTGAGGGAATAGGGGCAGCGCGATGGAGTCGGGGTAAGTCTCCTTGGATTTTTCCAAGTGATATATTTGGGGGCTTGAAAGTTTCTGTATATAAGTTTTTGTCAGTAGGAATTTGTCCCGCATCAATCGACAGTTGTTAGGCATTTTATTTTCAATATATAAGCCCTCCAGAACTTTCCTCGACGCTCGTTTTTGAACTTATTACGTTTTTCTCGGAATCAGTCATTTCTTCACGGCTTATTATTAAACTTCAGGGGCTTCTTGGTTGTCCTGATGCTCTTTGAGATTTATTTTCTAGAAGAGTGGAGTATAGAGTGTCATTGGTATACATATTTTCCCACCACCCTCGCAACTGTGTCAAGTTCTCCAAACGTCTTAATACACTGCATTTCCAGCTGAGCTTGTCATCTCAAATCAGTTGTGTTCGTTTCGCAAGTTCGCGTATTGTAGAGGGGAACACTTCGGGACCCTGATGGCTGCTAAATGAGCTACGTTCTGAAGCTGGGTTAGGATTTTGAATCTCGCTTTGTTTCTTTTCCCAATCTTGCTATTTTCTGCTATTCTCGCTATTTATTTTTGCAAGAATTCCAAATTCTATTATTTACTCTCAAGACTGGGTGGGCCTAAAGCCGTATAGTGCAGTCGTAATTCAGTAGTCTAGTTAACTAGCTTCGCCCAACTATGTTGTGGGGAGAGGCGCTCCTATGGTGTCACTATGGATACTTTCATTAGCTAGGCTTTCGGGACGTCTGTCTTTCGTGCCCACTCTGCTTTCTTCCTACATTCGTGTGACGTCTGTCGTTCGTGCTCACTTCGCTTTCTTCCTAAATTCGTAGTCCTACCGATCTTTCTTCCATCTGTTTTTCCTCTTCTCTCCCAGCTTGCGTTCCCGTGCGCGTTGGTCCACCTTCGTGCATGGATTCCACTTTTTTGTCGACATACTACATGTCCCTTCCATTTCCTCTCTAGAATCACCACAGTCGTGTCTGGGGAGGCTTAAAACTATCATAATCATTCTGTGCTTCTTCTGATGCTTTATTCTGTTCTTCTCCTTGTTCCTCGCTTGCTGTTCTACGCGTTTTGGTCTTGTGGCAGGCGCCTGTAGATGTGGGTTCCACGATTCTATCGACGTGCTGAGTGCTTTTCTCTTTTGGAACACCTTTGTTGCGATTTTCTCTATTGACCTGGCTATTCCAATACGCGTAAGGCATTTCGTATGGTATTTGACTTAGTTTTTTCCGTTCAGGCGGGAGGGTGTGGAAGTCAGAAGTTGGTCCGAGTGGCGATATGGAATTACCCAGGAAGCTTCGTGGGCCCCTGTTGCACCGGTTCCCCTCTATCTGTCGAGTGAGCTGGTCAGTTTCCAGCTGGGGCTCTGTGCCCGCTATTGAAGGGAATGCGCTGCTCTACCACATTCCTGCTACTTGATGCCCAACTATTAACGTAACGTTAACGAATTGGATGTGTTATTTAAATTTTACGTGCAATTAGTCCATTTCTATTTACCTAAGTGGTAAAGCTACGCGAATTTATGTAATGGATTTGTCCAAACTTCTCTAAGCATACCTAATATTTGTGAATTACCGTTGCGATTGGTTCTTTATTCTAAGTATGTAACATTAAGGGCTTTACTAAATGGAAGTCGACTAAATTTATAATTTAACGTTTCGGGATTAGGAACCCCATTATCAGAAAAAAGGGAAGATAATTAACCTACAACCTACAAATAAAAATTTTTTCTTTATTGTCTAATGAGTCAGGTGAGTATAGATGTTAGCGGGGGAGGTCCAAAACGCAAATGAACAGAGCTGCGTGGAGGGGCTGGATGTCAGGTCCTGTACAGTCGCCAGATTTGAAGCTAAGTGTGGACGGTATGAAGCGGTGCAGCTGAGGTCATAATGTTGGTTCTATGAATGTGGAGGGACTCTAATGTTGTAAGCTCGATGGGATTGGAAGAGTCTATGATGGAGAAGTCATTCCCATCCAGCTCCTCCACACAGCTCTGTTCATTTGCATTTTAGACCTCTCCCAGATAATATCCATGCTCCCCTGATTCATTAGACAATACAGAAAAATTTTTTATCTATAGGTTGTAGGTTAATTTCCTTCCCTCTCTCTGATGATGGGATTCCTAATCCCGAAACGTTAAATTTTAGATTTAGTCAACTTCCATTTAGTATTAGATTTTTGCCTTAGCATAGTTTTTAAGGGCTTTGTCCAGTGAATTATTAAGAAAAACTGAAGATTCGAAATGGTTACCTTGGACTCTTGTCCATTCCGTTTAGATGGAATTTTAGTTCCGGATATTTCTGCTTAATGCTGAAAGTTTACTTACAGATCGGGTCTTTGCCTAGATCTGCCCTAGTATTTTTTTTAGATTTGTCTTTGTATTTGCCGATATTTGTCTTTGCCTAGATATACGTCTTTGTATTATTCGTTTATTATTGTCCAGGGTAACGTTTTCGATATGATTATCCTGACACCCTTAGCTGGTGTTTGTCTCGAATTTGACTTTATTTTGTGCTAGTTTGACCCGCTGAGTGGTCCTATTTTTTTTTTGCTGGAGTGTTGTATATTCCAGGCCGCCCAGCTAGGGTTAGTTGTGCATAACAATTTTCTTAATTGTTTTAATGTGCTTACCGAGCGCTAAAAGTAGTTGCCAATTGCGCGTATTGCGTAGTAGCATATTTATTTAATACGTTATTGTTTATTTGAACATTCCTTGGGTGTGGGACGCTGTGAGTCACTGACCGGTAAAAAAAATCTATCTAGAGTTATAAATAGTTTTAAATATTCACATGCACGGCATAGCCTCTCAGCCATCACAACATAAGAGCCTTCCAAGTGGTAAACAAATGCTTTCAACAAGAATAAAAGTACTCGGCAAGTTTGGAGGGTGCGATTTTTTCTTTTAACCGAGTGTTATTCTGTGAGGCTATGCGTCCCTCTAAAGCCCTAAGGAAGAAAACTCTCCATGCTAGAATTCTCATTTGCTCCTCCCGAAATTCATTACAAATTCCGCACTGCGCGCTGTCGATTCATCCAAATTCTATCAGTCAATCATGGCGGAGGCGCCTGGGATGCACGTCACTGGTGATTGGGCGGTCAGCGAATAGTAATTCATCAGAATTTGATTTGTTTAATTTTAGTTGGTGCTTCTCGTATGTGTTAGCATAGGAGAGGTGCTTTGCTACAGATATGCTCCCTTGCTGTTATATATAAGGTTATAAGTAATGATATATTCGGCTACCTCGCAAATATAAACGGGGCAATGGGAGTGATTTGAAGAGTTGCTACCAGCTGTCAATAGTGGCTGTGCTGAACTTGCTGGGCAGCACTGTTTCTGGCCAGGCTATTTTTAACCCTTAAGTGCCTCAATTAAACATCACTTTTCTTAAGAATATTTATGCATGTGCGTAATTTCAACATATGTGTACAGTAGGCACTAAAGGGTTATCTCTATCACATCATAGGCTGCCATGTAGCATATACTACCCTGCAATGTCAGAAGGCAGTCTCTAATTCATGAAAAACTATATAATATCTTGGTATGGAAGCGCCTAGCACTTTTTTCGATACGAGCCTACACTTTTGCTCTACTGCCAAAAGTATTCGTCTAACTATGATACGCTCTTGACATATTTATTTCTGTAATACAGTCCGACAGGCATATAATCTTATAATGTTCATGTTCCTCATAGAAAAAACATCTAACTTTCGGATTCACATTATGCTACATGATTGCGGGGACAAGTCAAAATAGATGCATAGAAAACTTTCCAGTTATTCCACTTGCAGATTTTTACCGCACTGGTACGACGTTTATTGTCATGATGAAATTTTCATTGATTACAAGCAGCATTTTATGCCCCTAAAACTAGTAGAAATTCTTTTTACGAGCAGGGATTGATGACAAACGGTGCATGTCGCTCTGTAATGCAGCAGCGCACGACATTTTAGTACTACCAGTCCCTTGATATTCCTTTGCATCATTGCTCGGGCCGGCAAACGAATGACTCGTTGCAGCCCTATTAAAAGTAAGGGGAGGCACGCGCCCTGCATATCGTAAAGGAACGGTCCTGGGACCTGCTTTAGATCTCCTACTCTGCGCTGGGAAGTATGTGTCTGAAGTGGCTCTGAGCTTGTGTGTAAGTTCCGCTACGGGCTGCAAGCGATACCAAAATGTGCCAAGGCTGTTGATTTGAACCGAGCACTATGTTTGAAGGGGATCGTCCCCCTTTTTGGGTCAGAATCTGAAAATTTCCCATAATTAATTTCTTATCATTAATTTATGCCCTAATCTTTGAAGAACACGTTGTGAAATTTTCATGTAATATACATGACTGCATAAGCGAGCTACATGGGGTAGAAGCAGGCGGGGTGTAGGGGTTTGAAAGCGCTTGGCTGGGTGGTGGGAGGATTTCAAGTCCTCGCTCCTCCTTCAGTTTTTGCCGTGCGACGATGGTATGGGCATCATTGCTTGTGGAATAAGTTGAGCTACAAACTTGAGGATTACTTTTTTGAATTTCATCTAGAATCCAAAGTGTAAAGTAAAAAGTAGGAAATTTTAGCGGAAAATTGATTTTTTATAGTCCAGCACAGGAAGGTCGGAAATATCAATCTTTAACTGTGTAGCCCCATTCATTCCCGATCCAAAAATACCTGCATCATTGTCTTACGTCAAAAACTGACGAAGAGGATACGATTAGAAACCCCCCCCCCACGCCGTGCCTGTTGAAAGGTATAAGTTTTGGGATTTCAAATCCTATCTCCCTCGTCAGTCTTTGATGCACGGCGATGATATGGGTGGGTATCATAGGATGGGGAATGAGTTTGGTTACAAAGTTAATGATTGTTTTTTCGAATTTCGTCTTGGATCAAAAAGTTGTGGAGTAAAAAGTAAGAAACTTTAGTTGAATAAATTGAATTTTTTAGGTTCAGAACAGGAAATTCAGCTATATAAATTCTTAACTTACCTTGTAGTCCAACTCAGTCCCCACCCAAAGATACATTACCTGTATCATTGCCATGCGCCAGAAACTGAGGGAGGAATTCCTGGAAGTGTCCATTTTCTATCACATCTCGTTTTCTCTGAGAAAAATTGAAGTTTTCTCAGGAAAAAATGACATTTTTTGGTATTTTTACTTAGGACGGTTCGACTGGTCACCGAAATTAATCCTTCGAGTCTTGAGTTGTCCGGAACGTTAGTCAGGTGCAATGGCTTCGACTTGTTGAATCGAATATCAGGCACTGACCGATAGCCAATTGTTCTTACTAGTCCCGGCTCTTGGGGGGGTGTCTGTGTACATTTCTCTTTCATGACTCTACCATGTATTTTCCTATTCCATATGATGAGGGCATTAAAAAATGTCGGGTAGAACTTTCGCAACTGGTACCTACATTTTTGAGAGGGGCATGGGGGCACAAAATTATCAATTGTGGTTTGATTGCTCTGAAACTTGCTCAGAATATGTATTTTGGAATAAGAAACATATATTGTTCATACAACTTGCTTGATTTAGTCCTTAGTTTTTGAGATAAAGGGGTTTATGTATATAATATACACCATACTTTGGAAATTTCAAA
>LQNS02277718.1:16679097-16713601 GCA_001587735.2 Parhyale hawaiensis
TCTTTCGTCTTCCGTTTTTTCTCCTCTCGTTTCCCCAATCCTCTATATCCTACTAACATAATGGCAATAGCTCAAAGAGGCCGGGGTGTTAGTCCCGGTGTCTCTTTGGGAATGGGCATCTTGGTTCGTCTACTGCCGCCTATCTAATCTAATCTAATCTAATCTACTGTTCCCAAGAGGTCAGGGGTCAGCTGCTTCGTAGCTAGTGTTACCTTATGTACTGTTACTCGCTTTGGTCGAACTTTAAGCAGAAGACCATTGGGCGCCTACGTGTGGTTTTTAATAACATGAATATTTCGCCGTTTTATGAATGTCCCGAGGTCATATAGTGCAAGTGTGATATTTGCTCATAAGTATACTGATTGCCTGAAGATATGAAGAAGGAAATGCGCTTTCAGTCTCCACATGAGGATGGAAAATCAGAGTCGAGAGTACTCAACCATTTCAGGCAAGCCGTTTTCTCTCTCGTGTTATAACACGCTTATGTAACACGCTTATGTAACTTATGTAACACGCTTATGTAACGAATTCAACTTTTTAATAGGAGCGGTGTTCACTGTCGTTCTAGAAAGTTACAACTGATAGGATTTCTATTTTATCGTTGACTAATGATAGTATTCAAGCTTTCCACAGTATATTTATTATCAAGACAATGATATTCAATTTGCGCCATTTCAATGGTGTTGTGTTACTTGTTTACAATGCGAAACAATAGCTTGAGTATCGCCGTCTCTATCTAGTACTTGATTCTGATCTATGGCTGAGCTCTACTACGCAGACGAACATTACTCGGGGAAACAGTCAACTTTCATAAGCCCAAAGTGAATTATACCCGTTGCTACGTCGACATTAATTTGCTGCCATAGTGGTACGTCTAAGTATTGAGGAAACTTTGTTTGCAAAAGAGTAATTCATGTCAACTCAGTACTCGGTTTTTAGGTCTTTCTTTTTCTTGGAAAAGAGCTACAGGCGCAAGAGGAAAAAAAAAAACTTTGTACATATACTCGATTGTGACACTCCCAACATACACTATGTAGTTGCTAATTCCGCGACTGACCCAATGCGTGTAATATATTATCCTTGATGCGTATTTCCCTGGTGTATATATATAGAAATTTCTTCAACGCTTTGTTGCTGTTTGGTGAGTCATGGCATTAAGAAAAAAAAAAAATGAGGCTGAGAAACAAACAAATGAACGGATCTTTACTAAAAGTTACTCATCTGTTCCTCCTAACAAACCTAACAATCCCTTAAGATTTCTTTCAGATCAGCCCACAGCTTTTTGAGCTATCTTGGTAATAGACAGTCAAACAGACAGACGGAGAGACAGAGAAACTAGACAAAAACACAACCTCCTTGGAGAAGGTAAATATGCTCTTCAGCACGTAAGGGAATCATCCTCTGTTTTTGAAAAGTTTTTTTTTACAATTGAACCTACAAAGGTGAAATTTGGTTCACTTAAGAAAAATAAAAAAGGTAATGAAAAACAAATAATAAATGTTATCAGTCTATCCCAACCACCCTTCATCTCACAAATCTAACGTAACACGGGAACATACATAACCTAACCTAAACTAACATAACCTATGCAACATTCAATCGCTGTAAACTTTTACTTCTTTTAGGTGTTAGACCTGTAGTTCTGTTGATGGCACTAATAATAACAGAAGCAATAGACGTGCAGTTCTACAAATGTCATACAAGCATTTATGTGAAAAAAGAATAATTGTTTACTATTTTTCATCCATTTGTAGGGGAAATTCCTTGCAGCGACTTGACCTGGCAAGGCGAAAAAAAGGTCGTCTCTCTTAATTATTGATTTTGATATCAGCGAACAAATGCATTGTCAAGTCAGTGACGTCACGTCGAAAACGTGTTATGATAAACATGCTCCGTGCACCCTTCATGTATTTGTTAGAGATTGTGAAAGAACTGGTGTCTCTGTTAAGCGTTAAATTCACAAAGCTTCATGAGATCTCTGCAATATAATTTGGCTACAACCACAAGCTCATCCGTGTGATCACCATTTGTGGGTTAAAACGTGGTCACCATTTGCAATGTGGGTTAGAACCACAAGTACATGAAAAAAATATATGTTTAACGACGTAAACAATTGTGCTTAAGCTGTTTTGGACAACTTTAGTGCATTATGCATGCCTTCCGAGATTTCTACAATGCTTTCCTAAAAAATACATTGCTTCAGTTTACTAAATAGCTAATCATTTTCTGCTTTAATATTCGCTACTTTTGGTGCTTCAGAGCACCGGTGTCGCCACTGAACAGCAGGGTGCAAATTTTGGCTGAGAGAAACGTCAGTTTAAGCAAAATTCATTTTGTTTAAACTAGAGTTTTCAAAGTTTGCTGGGAGGTAATTTGCCGTCAGATACTGTGGTTAAAAATCAAAACCAAATCAGGAGCTCCAAAGACTCAGGAGATGCCAGCCATTTTGCTCAAAGAACTTCGCTTCCTTACTAAAATGCGCTCAACCTCCATTTCAAAGTCCAGCAAAATTCCAACTTTTCCACAAGAGCGCCTTATCTTAAAATACCTTCAGAAAATTGCATCTAAACTCGCACGTAAAATTCCTTGCTAATTTCTGGCATAATAAGGTTAGTCTTTGATCCTTGACCAGGCGACCTCGAAAGGCTCAGGCTTGCCATACGCAGGGAGACCTCTAACCTTCTTATGCTTATAGCTATAGAGGTCCTTGGTAAATATATTTTGTTCAGGAATACAGGAACTCAGGACTGTACAATTACAATCCATGAATGCTTGGATTGCAATACGACCTGTGCATATTGTTTGGATGTACTGACCTTATGTGTTGCCAGTTATTTCATTTTTGACTCACAAATGAGTCGAAGTCGCTGAAGTTTAAACTTTAGAGTGTATAATAAGCTGCTCTGTTACTACGTTTTGTTCGGGCTGATGCCACGTTAATCTAACTACCTTCGAGTGGGCCCGGCCACTCTCTCCAATTTAACCTTTTGCTCTTCTGAAACTTAGCAGTCATATTGGTTTATGATCTTATAAAAACACTATTATTTCTATGGATAGAAACAACATATCCATGCACCATTCACACACAAAAATATGCAAACTATTGGCTAAAATATCTAAGCCGATTGCTGTAAATAACACAGTTTTGCTAATACTGCATTTGTAGCGCTGCTACCCTGGCTGCAGTTTACCTAGTCTGCCGGTTTGCACTACTGTTCCCTGGCCAGTGGTACCCCTCACATAGGTTACGGGCGGTCACCCAGCGAGCTCTCTCTCCTTACAGGAGCTGAGCTGTAATCGATGGCTCTTGCATGCTGAGGTAAATACACGTCTTTTCGCACTGTTATGAATATCACGAGATATTTCCAAGTAACTTTCTCCAAGTCACTTAGTTGGTTTCTCACTGCGAGGAGAAACTGATACAGACGCCAGCTCTAAACTGTAATTTTGTTACTACTTTTTGTACGTTAAGCAGATGTTTTTATTTCATGAATCATTGACGTTATTGTTGTACTCCAGCATCATACCTAGCAACGCATTTCAGTGAAGGAAAACTGGCAGCAGCCACCGTTCAGAAGTAATACATAACGCGATGCATCTCAAGGGTAGAACCATGTGCAATTGCAACTCCGTTTTGGCTACCGTAACGATGAAAAAATAAAGCTACAGTAGCAAAAAAGAAAAAAAAAGAAGTTGCCTTGTCAAGAAAGGAAATAAAGTGAGGGTACTTTGTAAGCATGTGAACAATTACGGGATGACTACACGATACTGAGTGGAGGGTGACCCTTGGGTAGCACAGGCAACCCTGAGGTTGTAACTGCAACAAGCCTCAGTGGTTAGCTTTAACTCACGTAACGATGCGTCAATGGAAACGCTAAAGAAAAGTAAGTAACTCTATTGCACTTGCATGCTTTGTGACTTTCTATGATCTAGGATATTTAAACCGTTCAGTAATCCCAAATTTTGGTGCAATGGCTATAGATTTTAGCTGCATTTCATTGCTTGGCTGGCTGTTATAATGGCGGTATAGCAGTGGGGGGGGGGGGCAACAGATAGCGTTACCTCTTGTTAATGACGCTATGAAATACCTTCAGGCATGGTTAAATTTTCAAAAATTAAAAATATTCGCCAAATTTTCAGAGACCAATAATGTTCCAGCATGAAGGCTTAGCCGTATGTTCAACAGTAATAATTTTCCTTTTCGATAAAAAAAAGTCTAAGTACCTTTAGCAAAAATAAAAATGCAGGTGAATAGCTATGAATTTGTTTACTAATGATGATAATTTTGTAATTTTCGTGCACCGCTGCTCTGCTTCAATAGCAGCCTTGGGATAAATTAGCTGAGTATATCTAGGTATTGGAGAACTGTTAGTCTTGTCATTACTACACTACTACAGAACTTTTGATGCATCGAAAATAATATCGACAGCTGGGTTCTTGCCCAAGACTTTCGTCAAGACTTTCAGCCCCGAGGCAACTCAGCTTATTCGATTACGATGTCGTGGCAGGGCTTCAGCTTGCACATTATCAAAGTGCCTAATAAATTGTTGAAAAATTTAGCCTCCGCTACAAAACTGTCACCGGCAAACTTTTCAGTATCTCAACTAATGCTGAGTGAGTTCAAATTCGTAAAGATTTATATATTAGGATTTTTGGTGGCGATGTTCAAATACCTCAAGTTGTAGTCAAGGTCGTAGCAACATATTGAATTAGCTAAATTGGCTCTATGCTAATAGCACTGACGAAAGTCGTATCTGGGCACCCGACAGAGTCGTTGTTGACACACACACACACACACACACACACATACACACACACACACACACACACATACACACACGAGTAGTTTATGAACATACATAAACTTTGACAGAACACGCCGTTTCTCTAAAAGCCGGCTACACTCGCATTAATACTAGTACAATACTGCCTCCACTGTGATATCTCAACGCAAGCACACTTGTTAGCACGCGCGAGAAGCACGAAAACTAAAGCAGCGACTGGGCGACCAGCACACAGAGAAACTCACATCGTTTTGAAACTTCCCAGAAAAAATAGATGCAAGAGTGTCGTCCGTGAGACGCTGCCCCGCTCAGCCCCAAAGTCTTGCAATATCGCTCAAACTCTACACAATAATTGCTGCGGATTAAGTCCACGGATACTTCACCCCAAGTTGCTGAATTGCTTTGTTGCGCGTCGCTCCCGTGCTGTCATTTATGCCTGCAGAAAGTGATGTTGCATTGAAACTCTTCTTATTTATTTATCCATTTTTGTATTGTGCGTTTTTATTCTACGTAAACCCATGTTATTAAGGCTATTGCTGTCTCGCTGCAATGGTTTTTTTTTCACCGTAGGAATGCCTTAGGAGACGGCATACTTGTCAGAAGATATTTGAAGCTATAGGGTAGCGATCGTTTTGAATGGAACATCATGGTATTCAGATTGTACTCTCCGAGTGAATCTCAGAGTCCAGTGCGATTTAGTGTTTTTCCTAGGAATATTGATGTTTAAAATAGACGGCAAAGAGTTAATAGGTCGTCTTAGGAACTTGGTCAGTTGCATGGTAGAGTTGACAAAGGCCAAATTTGTGGTGTTATACGTCATGTAGCGAGTGTGCAGCTCATGCTTCTTCACTGGGAATTCTTCGGTTGATTCAAATTGGTTACATCCACCGCTTTCGACGAGAAAAAAAAACACTCACAGGTGCACTGCTTCCTCTATGGGTTAGTCTCGAGCATAAGTAGGGACGGATTGGCGCTGCAAATTCTTTTTTGTTATTTGTGATGGCAGGGCTTGTTAGGATGCGGTGATCATTGCCTGCTCGTACAGACTGTAGGGTTCAACCTCACAGTGGTTTATCGCACGCAGCAATTAAATATCAAGCTGCCTGAGAGCTGTAAAGGGCTTTATATCAATTTGTTTGATAAGGAAATGATACACTAGATTTTTAGTATTACTGTATCAATTTCATTTTTCATAATTAATTAAAAAACGGTGTCATGAATAATTGTTCAGAGTAAATCTTAGGGTAGCACGGGCCAGATAATTCTACTACCACCTTTCATAATATTATTATAAATGCTACCAGCCATTGTTTCAATGAGCGACAATAACACTGTTCTGCGTCATTTTTGAGGTTTAGGGTTCTCAAGTGTTTCTATATGGCTTTTGTATTCTGGATTCAGTAAGATGAGCAATTTTGCCCAATGAGGTCACGTGTTCATTCTATTTCAATTTTAAGAAATAAAATTATTGCAAATAACTTGTGTTCTGATGAATCTTATGTATACTCAATTTAATTTTTTTAAAATAAATTAATAAAAGGAATTATAAACAGCCTGCATAAGTATTTTACATTTTCTTACAGAAAGGTTTGACATATAGGTTGAGTAAAGGCAAAAACGGCAACACAATAGGTACGGACAATGAGTTACCAGTTATTGTATCTATCAATTGTAATCAACTTTCTAGGCAACCACCAGAGTCGCGAATATGAAAGTGTTATTAATTAGCTCCTGAAGAACTACCCAGCTCTAGGAATATACATGTCCATTAAAATGCATTTCCTTGGTTCGCATTTAGACTATTTCCGGAAAACTGAGGTGATTGAGCGAAGAGCTATGAGAACGTTTTCTCAAGGATATTTGAGTAATGGAGGAGATGTACCAGGGCCGTAGGGAAGTGAATATGCTTGCAGGCTACTGCTGCTGCCTCAAGAGGGATGTTCCAAATGTACAGCGCAGACGAGAAATTGTGCAAAAGCTAATTTTGCCGCAATATTTTTATCACTTCCTTATTTTTTTTAATACACATGAAACTGTGAATTTACTTACTACTTTCATTGTTCATATTGAAGTTTACCTGAACTCTAGTAGTGTACTATATTTGGCACAGTTTACACTGATTACACAGTTTCCATTATTTATGCGGTATCTGAGAAATATAAATATTAACATTTGGTTATTTGATTTTATAATACTGAAATAGCAGAAAAATCGGGCCTGATTGAACAAAACGAGTTACATTTCCAAACTCAGCATGCCAAATGCATATATAATCTGCCGAGAAACATTAAACCTCTTTTAAAAAAAATTAAACGTAGCTCAGTGTAATTTAATCATTCACTGCTGTTCTCACATGCAACAGTTACCTCAGTAAAAGCTGTGGTAGTGATTGCTAACGCCTGTATTTTCTTTTAATCCATGTCTTCGTAGAAGTAAATTCCAGTGTAAATTTAACGCATTTCGAAGTTTTCAAATCCAATTAATTATCATATGTTACTTCGAGACACCTCTTGTCTAAATTTCCTTGCTTTCGTGTCATGTTGGAAAATCATGATACTACCGCCTTTATAGATCTCCCCTACTCTCGCTCTACGTATGTCCCAAGGTGAGCCCAACACTTTTTAGCCCGAACTCATTTTACATGCTTTACGAGCTCCGGGAGAGGGAAAAAAGGTGGCCCGAGGAGTAAGTTCCCTGAGGAAGCACGCTTCGAAAGTAAGTTGGATTAGTTTTTAACAGTTGTCATTAGTCCTCTTACTCGGACAATTGCCCCAAACTTTGTCGCCTGTACGAGGCGGTTTTGTAGCCTTACTTGTTTCTCTACTTTGAGGAGCTGTTTGACACTGAGGCATAGGAATAGCCTGCAATGCTGCCACATCTTCAGGAATTGATATTGGTATTTATTTCAAAGTGTAATATACAGTGCCTTAATAATATGTATTGACATACACTTGATTGTAGCTTATACATACTTCATTTCAGCGCTGTCTTGCTGGCTTCCACCTGTAAGTTTTCCCACAGAGCTGGGTTGAAATGAGAGGGCATGAAGAACATACTTTTATCCATCATAACTGAGGCTTGTGCAACTGCCAGTACATTGCATCGCGTCAGCTTTTACTCTCCTCTCGGTGTGCCGCATGTCCCTTGCTTTTTCTCTCTTAATGCACCATTTACGGTAACAGAAGAGGCCAGCAAAGATGCTTATGTTATATATTCCCTAGTAGAAACAATAATGTTATTTGCATTATGCCCGATTAGCAAAGTCTATCAAAGGGTTTGGAATTAGATTTATCTGATTTCTACATCATTAATATTGCTTTATGTAAGTGTCTTTTTAGCATTTTTAACCATGAGAATTACGATATGATTTCAATAAAGTATTAGTATTATTATAACCATCTACATCACAACCCACTTTTCTCTTTTATTTTTTGAGGCTTCGCAGAATAAGGTTAAATGAGGTTGCCTTAAAACTATAGTATTTTTTCTCTCCCTTCTAGTTAACTGATTCAATTTTGCAAAAATTAACTCATCTAATATTTTGAACCTAGGTTTATATCCTGTGTTGCAGCTGTATAGCATCATTTTATGGCTTGGGGAGTACATGAGTATCAGCTTGGATTTGTGGTATTGGTAATGCAAATATGGCACGGAGCCGAACCCTCAGTATCCAAGGTACCTTTTCTGTAAAAACAAATCCTTACATAATAATACGCGTGGTGTACTTATTTATTTCGTGTCCGCTTTGAAGGAAATAGATAGGCGAAAAATAAGCCAGGTTGCAGATTTGTAAATCGATGACCAGGTTGCAAAAGATGGCGTAGGCTGATCTTCATCCCTTTATCTGACTATACTTCTTGCTTAAAAAACAATTCCTGAAATCGAGACAATGTGTATGCAGATTCGAGAGTCCAATTTTATAACTTTCTTCTCTCAGATCACGACGTATAAATTCGGCAAATGACTAACGGAGCACTCACGAAATGATGATTCTTCACGGTGTGGTAGGCAACTATTTCTTCTAGCTTACTGTCTTTCTCTTCTTCTTCTACAGCAGTATTATTCCCGTTCAAAGGGGGGTCGCTGAAGAAGATCTTGCCATTTCATATATTTCCTTATATTACCATCTGTGCCTCCAGCTCCATACCACGCATATCATCCCCCACACTGTCGTTCTCTGAAGGTGCAAATTTTCTTTCATAGCCCAAATTTCAGCATTTCAGCGAAGCAGATGTTCAAGTTTGCAAGACCGTATCTTAGCTACGAAGCGTTGGGCATGCATAGAAGCTGGCTAGAGTTATATTCAACTTTATTGCAGTGTTTTACTCAAGATTTATTTCTATCTCTCACTATTGAAGACGCACGCCTAATCAAGAAGGAAAATGGGGAACTTATAAGTAGTACTAGACGACTACACTTTCAAGATCGAAGACGTTCTACGAATGCACGGAGAAAGATCAATCGTCTATGCGATACAGTCAAAAAAGACTTGAAGCAAAAATTTTCACAAGTGAATGAGAGCTGCTGATAAGCGTGGGCGGGAGTATGAGGAAACAACAAGTCGGAGAACATAGCCCTAAGGTTGAGAGCACGACAAAAGATCAATGAAGAAAATGAAGCAAGTCTGAGAAGAGAAGATTTCGCTACGGCTTACCAATATTAATAAAAATATCGATTATTGCGTGAATTTTTTCACGCGCGGGTCCACTAGTAATAATAATAATAATTGAAAATATATTCACAAATCATCACATTAATTTATTCTACTGGTTGTTTTTCATCAGTGTAGTACTTTAAACAAACAGCAGCATGACGGTATCTAGTTGGTAGCGTAGAACTTGTTCCTTGCGAATTTTTCATAGATACTCTGTTAAATCAAAGCACTATCGTGAATATTACTGTTTTCTTGTAAACTTATCTATATGTTGATTTATATTAGTATATCCAGCTGCTTATATGTATTGACAGAATGAACTTTTCACTGACACCCTTACGGTATCATAGCTGTGCCTGTAATTTTACTACTAGAAGCAAGAAACTGTATGCCTGCTGTCGCTGGAGCCGATCTTTTACTTAAAATAAAATATATATCTATATTAAAGTTAAGCGAAGCCAATTACGCTTTAGGAAACGTAGTTATCATTTTTCGAACGTATAAAGCGCTCTGATAATAATACAACAAATAGAACAGACTTAAAAAAAAACAGTTTCAAGAAACCATGGATAATATTACTAGCGGGGCCCGTGGAAAGCCAACGATCAATTAATGCTTTACTTTCTAAGGCGTGACCAACCAAAAACAACGCTATTAGATCCTAGCTTATTCGACTAAACGCAACTCTTTCCACTTAAGCCACCCCGTCTAAACTGATACTCGTTACTTAACGCTCACGAATTCCATCGAGTTGAAGGCACCACGAAGGCACTCCGTCTACCTTAACACATCTCGTCTAGCCTAACTTACGTCATCAAAGAGAATGCACGATATTTATTCGAATAAGCATCTCTTAATCTAACACACCTCATCTGCTATACGTAACGCACTTCCTATATATATATAACTTGACCACCACAACTTACAAATTAACTACGGAGGTTCGAACAGGCTAACACAAAGGAGCACATGGACCTATCGATCATAATTCCAAAGCCGTGAAAACTACAGGGTAAGTCGTGATAAAGTTTCATTCCTCTGTACTTTAGACAATAATTTGCTCCCATACAATAGAGTATTGAGCATTTTCTTGTATCATGTTGCCAGTCTTATGAGGAATGGTTGCTTAATCTCCCAGTTAGAAATTATGGTATGCAACAACGATAATTATGGTAGAGATCTTCAGTTGTTTATTATCGAAATATCCTCCGTATTCTACCATTTATGGAGTGCATTGTGGTAGAGATCTGTGTGTCACAACCATCGACCATTGCTAACTTTAATACCCAACCATACATATCCAATTACAGCCATTAAGGTTGTGGCTACACAACCATGATCTACCATAGTGACCCGTAAGAAACACCATTCACGACCAAAATCGACTGTGTTCAGCGAATGATACAACTATATTCTGCCAAGATCAACTTTTTCAACTGTTGACATATTATGCACTGGATGCCTGCTTCGTTTGCTGATGATAAGTTACTAGTACAAAATAAAGTTTAATTTATGCGTGCGTGTTAGGCCTGCAGCTCAGAATGGTCACAGGCTCTAAGCTTCAAGACGATGCTAGAGGAGGAACTTGAACCATTCTGTGCAGTTAACGCACATTTATGTATATACAACTTCTTTAACTCTAAGTCGGCGGAATAGGGCCATACTACGCAGTTTCTATAGAGGCAGTCACTGATCGATTGATGAATTTTGGCCGTACCCGTTGTCAGGGTACGTAAGGCTAAATACATCATAAAACTTCACATCCTTTTACATGAAGCTTATGGAAATAACTTCTTGATAAAACTGTACAGATTTGAACTGAATAAACATAAATGTAGATAGCATATTTTAATCAAAGATTGCAATACTGTTTAACAAAGGATACAACCAACTAATACTGAGGACGGGTAGCTAGGCTAAACTGCTGGAGCGTTGATAAAATCAGGAATCAATAGATAAAAAATAACGTCAAGGCGGTTAGCGTCCACATATACCCTGCAATTTATTGCAATTCATCGACAGGAAAGAAAAACTGAAAATGTGCATAATTTTTGCACTATAATATGAATTTTTAGGTTTCGATTTCAAACTTATAGTGATACAATAATATTTTGGTCGATTATGTTGAGAATTCTAGCAATGTTATAATCCATGGCAATCCATACATATTCTTTCCAAATAATGGATGGAATTCCACTCATGATCGTACGCACGGAAATCTGTTGATAACCTATTATTGTTATGGAAAGAAATTCACCCTTAATCGTATTATCATATACCACTGATAGCAACTATAATCAGTTAATGATTCATAAGCTGATTATAGTTGTTCTTTGTGGTATATCCTGATCTTCACAGCTTCATAAAACAAATGTTAATAAATGATTTTTTATTTGCATTGTTTCTTGTATAAATTTGCTTGAACGAGTTTATTAACGAAAAATAATGCTTTTATTATTGAAAAGAAAAACCTTTTAATTTTTATGGGAAATTTCATTACAGTAATCAATAGTCACTCAATGGAAGAGCTACCAGTGTTTTATCCAAAAGTAGGTAACTCTAAAATGTGATTGTTCGTAACGAAGCAGTGAAAATAAACTTATTGTTTTAAATATCATTTTATTATTATAACGTTCCTTTCTAGGTAACCGCAACATATACAGAATAACATCACAGTACGTCTTCTTTAAAAACAATTTGACCACCACTCACGGAATCTTTATTTGAGACAATATAAAGGTACAACTTGAATTAATAATGCATGCATAAATGAAGTCAACAGAAGTACATTGCGCAATTCCAAAAATTGTTAGCTTCTGTAGAAATAAAACATTGTGTAAATTAAAAGATCATCAAACTTGAATTTACTATGAAAAGCTACTTTGTTTTATATTCTAAATCTACGTGGCATAATTCGAGCTGCATGCATCTATAGTCTTCAAACAACCATGTACTATCATCGGGCTTCGTTTCCTGACAAACCATAAACAACTAATATTGCCTCCACCAATATCGACCTAAATATACTAAAATCAATGTTATGTTTTGGTCGACATATCTACCATATTTATTTCCGACTGGGCTTAAACTTCAATTTTCTACAGTGACAACATTTTAAACATACAGTATAGTTCTAATCCTCATCACTCTACAGTATTCTAAAAAGCAGCGTTCCCAGCCGTCAAAATTCACCTTAAAGATATTGTGATAAACCTTTTCGTTGTTTATGCTTGTGGCCTATGTTTTGCTACAAAAAATACCCCATACCTATAGGCTAGATCTTCTATTAAATCTCTAAAAGTTGTGCCATCATGAATCCTGCAGAGCAAAATTTCGCCCCTGCAAGTAAATACGCGCATTTTATTTTTTAAATGTTTAAAAGCTAAGCAACACCAAGCAAATACAGTCCAAGCAAACAAATTCACCGGAAATGCTCAGTTCCCACTGTATCCTGGAGACCAGCCGTCACCCCATCAGGATCAATATTTAGCGGCAGAAAGAAGTGAAAATATTTTGGCCTGTGCTCTGCGTGAAGTTTCAGCTGTCTCAGAAAAATGCAGCTAAGGGAAACATAAGCGAAATGGACGGGGACGAAAACTCCATCCAAGACAAAGCCTTTCAACTACAACCCACGAAAAGACATCAAATAGTAGGTACCTAGTTTCTTTTCTTAGCAGAGCGGGTTGCAGTTAATGCAGGATCTCGAGCATATTCCAGAAAACTATACCTGCTTCATTAATTTGATGCTGCTTAATTTCGTCTGTCTTGTCACACAGTAGATGACTCTTATCTTAATTAAATCATTAATATCGGGACGGAGAGACCAACCAAGCAACGAAGAGGCAAGCAAGTTGCCAACAAACTGTATATTATTAAATTATGGATACAATTACGTCATTATCAGGTCATATTATACTTCTTCACGGTAATGGAGTGTTTCCGTACTCTGACTTCAACTGTGGTTCTCAAATGCAGAATGTCCGGCCAAGAAACAACGTGTACTCTTATCCTGATAAAGTACTAGAGATGTGATAGGAAATCTTCAATAATATTATTCAGCTAGTGGTTACATATGCACGTCCGTTCGTCCATTCGTTTGTACGTTGGGCATTTAGCATTCGATAGGGAGAAATTCAACTTTCATGAATTAAGCTCTGATTTAGCTGGAAAAAATCTAACCATAGCTGTGTTTCTTCTGTTTATTGCATATATTTTTTTTATTTTTGAAGTAAAGATACGAAAATCATGTTGCCTGGGCCATATCTATCGATTTTCATTGTATTTTCAGGCCATATTATGGTCAATTTGCTGGTGGCACATGGCATGCTTAATAGGGCTAGATGCGTAGCTAGGTTGCGACACGGGAGCATAACGCGAGCAGTTTTGGATATGTCGACTCCAAAGTATTCTTTGAAGAGAATGTGCCCGGAGTACCAGCAGACTAGAGCTTCTGACTTTGGCTCTTGAGGCCGCAGGCTCGAACATCGCTCCCAGCTAGGCAAGGTCTTGGCGGCACTTGATGTGGTGGTCAGCATCCGGTCTGCATGCTGCTGTGGGTTTACTGACCTTTTCCAGCAATGGGGAGGGTTGGGGGTCGCAGATATTGTCGCATGGAGTCTTCTGCCGCTGGTGCCATAGCTCTAGACAATCCGTGGTCGATTGCAGCCGTATACTTCTCTGGGGCCCGTTGGTCTATACGTGCAGCACAAACCAGTGCATGCGGGTCTCCCAGTTGGAGGTACGGTCAAGTTGACTTTACCTCTAATTTCTACAGAAATACAAGAGATATCTTGAGAACAGGGTGTGATGCTGTTGCGAGTGAAGAAATTGACCGAGTCTGTTGAACTTTGCTCTATAGCTTATGCATCAAAGAAAGCAAAAAAAAAAAAGAATTGCCGGCTACCTTTCCATATCCACAAGATACCGGCATAGCGAGGTGTCATAGTATGAAGTGTCAAACAATAATAATAATAGTAATAAAAAATAACCCCTCCTACGCGTTAAAATTAAACAAGCGATTGTGGTTTGATGTCACTTATGATAGTCAGGAGGGCTTGGCAGAATCGCCTAATCTTTTATTCCTGGATTTTTTTGCAACACTAACTTTGCATAAAATAAGTTCTTTCTATGTGCCCTGCAATAGAGCAGTACCTATGTTGTGAATGTTAGCAAGGTCATATAATGAAGAATTTAAAAGACCCTTGGCCTTCGTTAAAATCCATCATTGCCAGGGCCAGCGACCATTAACTTTATTTGTTCCAAACTAGCAATGTTCAGGAGAAGGTAATCTTCATAGCAAAATCAGGAGAACAGAGCAAAGAGAGCAGGGTGTCAACTGGGCATTGCTTTTTGCCAGAGCTTTGCAAGAAAGAAGTGAAATTCGGTATCCGTGCTAGAGGGAAGAGGCATGTCGGAAGTTTTCAATGCTTAGATTTCCAAATGGCAAAGCAAGAGTCGTTGTTGGTTATTTCAAGGTTCGAGTATTTACTATCCTTTTTCATCAGATATCATTTTAGAATAGTATATGATATTTGATATTGTATTTCCATTAGAGCGGGACTAGTTTTATACCTACATACATCCCAGTATAGATGAACGTTCGTGCCCAAGTAGCTGTATATTAATGTATATGCTGTGCTGAAAGAGAGGCTATTGAGCCAATGCTTTATATCACGGCTTTCTCTTAGTACGTACGAAATGTACGTCTCAGAAAACGACTACGGCTTTTAATTATGTTGGTGTCATCATTTAAAGCCACTTAGTGCTCTCGCCTTGAAATTATCTCGTGAATTCTAGGTACAATTTTGTTAAAAGGCTGATGATTGGCTTACATTACATAATTCCACTGACTTTCTACAGACTGGGGCGTATTTGTCTATTTTGTTATAATTTACTTATAAATTTTTTTTTATTAGAAAAGACTAAAACGCTGCTGTCTGCGAAGCAACTGCAAAAATGCTACATTCTGAATATTACTGACGTAAATACCCAGACAACATTAAAGTCTATTTTTTCGGGTTTCTAGCCGTACTTGTACGCTGGTAGAGTGATGTTGAGAACTCATTTTCATGCGAATATCCTTCTTCCCATTAAGACATTACTTTTTTTGTGAATGCGAGCCAATGCTATAAAAATAAGTACTACCATGAAGAATTGTCATCAATCAATAAGCATTTTTTCAAAATAATTCAAAATGGAGATTTTTGCCAGCAGTTAGATCCAGCAGAGGTCGTTATTCAACAGACAGCTATATTTCGGCCATCTGCATCTGTGTAGCAAGGCAAATCTCTTTGTCTTTATGCTTCAACTTCACAGTCACATAGCTACTCCTCACACGAAATATTTGAAAATAAATCGAAATTAGCGAGGGAAGTCAAGCTGTAAAAGCTGAACTTTTTCGGTTCCACGCAACAGCTTCTTAAAAATAAACTTAAGAACCCTGTCGAAGTCTCACATTGCTCGACATAACACTCCCAACTTTTCAAGTGAATTGCTCAATCTGCTGCATCTCACTCCAATACTATTCAAATACAAGCAATGCATGAACAAAAGTGACTCTGTGGCATCCCTTTCTTTTAAGAGACGAATGCATTAGAGAGATCTGGGGCCTCAGGCTGGCCTGCAGCTGTCGCCAGGCGGCTGTCGTTCCTTAAGTAATTTCCTTCGGTTGCCGCTCAGGAAGAGACCTTGGGGCGGTACCCCTCCCCGCATTCTTACTGCCTTAACCCTGTGACGAACGTGTCACATTAATATTCGTTCAGGAACTGCTAGCTGTATGAAAAGCGCAGGATGTTGATAGCACTGTTGATTTTCAGATGTTAGTCCACTGCACCTGTAAAATATTTTCATAATATTCGACTAGCGCCATTCGCTTTGTTAGCAGTGCGATTTCACTGAAAACAACAAGGGAACATCGTCAATTTCAGTTTGAGAAAGTAATACCACTGTACTTTCCGGGAATTTAAAACTGTTTAAGCTCTCAAGGTAAATAGAAGGAAAATTTGATTAGAGTCTAATCAATGACGCAGCGATGATGGGGTAAAATATAACAGCTAAATGCAAATCCTTCAGGAGTGTCTGCAGATTGGCATAACCATAAACACAAAGTGTTTTGTAAAATTCTGTGCTGATTTAAAATATCCGAATTGAAGTGATACATCAGTTGTATCAGCCCTCTGCAGAGAAGCGAAAGCCGCATGTGCAGAGCAGAACATGCGTTCCCGCCGTGCGTGTGTGTCCACTACTAACCCAATGTGTGTCAGGGCGGGGTTTAGTGTGCCTTCACTGTTGTGGCAGAAGATCGTGATGTGCTGCAGACACAACTTCTCTATCTGTGCAAGGCAGTGTAGCAGCTAGTGGTGGAAGTTTTATAATCCTAGAAAGATGCGTTGTCATCTAGTATTAGAGATAGGGAGTGATGATAATACTGAATGCGGCCTTTGAGGAGACTTAGCATATACAATTGGACATAGCGATAACGTAACATGAGGTGGCATCGATTGGGGCAACTCTATCATCACAAGCTACTCTCATAAGCTTTACCTTGTCTTTGATTTCAATTATGCTCCTTTTAACCGTTAGTGTTAAGCGACTTCTTTTGATACGAACTGAAACTCAGTGGCCCACACCAGACTGGGGCTGCCAATAGCGCCTGAACGACAGACCGTTCCACGACAAAAGCAATTGACTCTACGGAGAACACTCCCAACATTTAGTTTACTCGTGCAGAGATAGCGCTGTAATTATGAGCGAATTCTATCAAAAAATAACAGCTACGGTATCTTCCAATTTGCTTAATCCAGTCGCCAGATCATTAGTTTGTACAATTAATATAGCAGGACTTAAGAAAGGCGAACTAGCAAACCTCAAAAATCTAAAATCAATGTGGTTTGCATAGACAATAATGTTCTTTCAGTGGTGTAAAAATTTGGCGATCCAATCACTAACGTCCTTGCAGAAACCAGCAACCTGGGGTGCAGTACAGTTTTCAATGGCAGCAGTCTGAGAAGCATTATGCAGACAGTGCATGGAGAACGCGCACGCACGACTCGGGACCCGCACTGGCGGCAATAGGGCTTTCCTGTCGTTTCGCTAGAACAGACCATCACAACGTAACAAAATTTTCCAGTTCTATGCAACTGACTGATTGCGTTTGTGATCAACGCGGCTGCGATCACTGAAGGACAGAAACGATTAGCGTACTACTCTGAAAATTCGTAAACTGAAACCATGTGCATGCCAACGCCGGCCGCAGGCGATTTGCTGGCACAGCACCGCACGCGTCTCAACCGATGTGACATGACGAACTAGGATACTTACACTGCCATCGTATCTCCAGATGACTTTATTGCGGTTCTTCTCATATCGTGTACACAATGCGTTACCGAATGGGCCCATGCTAAATGTTTTGCAAAACTAGTCATTTTTGTATTATTTTTAGCTTTGCATGTATCGCTACTTTAATGACCCTAACTAGGTTTTGAGCACAGCGGGGCTACTTCTTTGTATTACTTAAAAAAAAGTTGTTTTATGGCGTAAATCACTGCCTAAAACCCCTGAAAGTCCTTGGCATAGTTGGTCTATGTATCATCTATATGTTAATACGCTTGTATCTATGTGTTTGTGTGTGGGTGTGTGTGTCTGTGTGTCCCGCTCTTCACAAATAGATAGGCGTAAATTAGAGACTTGACTTCATTTCATCCGTATCATATCTACGCTTTCGTTTTTCTTTACAAAAATTTACTCGCTTTGCTGGTAGCGGATGACATTTCTCATAGGGTCTGAGGCGTAGCCAAGATACGCGCTGGATAAAGAAAACTGGTAGTATTGGCATCTCTGCTCTAAATTAATTTCTCGAAGAGAATATGCTGCTGGGAGAGCATCAGCCAGTACAGTGCGATGTCTAAGGAAATGCGGTGACATCTTCAGAATAAAAGAATACTCTCCAGCGAATGAAACAATTGATCCAATCTATTTTCGTTTATTGTATACTGCTTTGTGTTGCATTAAACAAAGCAGAAAAATGATGGGTTATTGATCAATATTGACGGGTTCCGAAATAGTGAGAAAAAATCGGATATGCCGACAAAAATTAGAAAGTGTAACCTTATGGCGGGCTAAATTATCTGTAAACTGTGGGAAACGGAGCTTACCGTCGTGTTTCTATGTTTTTATCAAGGCACAAGAGCGAATTCTCTGCTGAGAGAACAAATGAGTGATACATTTTATAAAGTGAGAGCATTAACAAATCGTCGGATTCTCACGTGTCACCCACGCTTCACGTTAGAGACGGAATGCGTAACGACAGACAGGGTTAAGCGGCGGATGTTAGCTCAAACGATGTGGATTAATTTAGAAGTGCTACCTCAAATTAAATAAGGAGAGTGAAAACATTCCCTAACCGTGTGTGTCACGCTCTTCTCTAACAGCTAGAAGGAAATTAGAGGGTCCCGAGGTACTCTTGGATACGACCCGGGAAGGGATCAAAGGAAGAAGAAAAGTTCATATTACAGTTAATAGGGTAGAAGCTTCGCGGCTAGACTTGGGGCATTTTCAACCTTGGTATTCGTGATACTGGTACGAGGGGATCATAATTTAAGAACATTTCCTTTGTTTGTAGAATTTCCACAGGTTCATTCAGTATTAGATAGGGGAAAATTCGGATGATACGGGACTGAGATATCACTGAAGAACATTGCTTCTGTTCTGCGGAATTTCTAAGGGGTTCCAGCTGCACCCACAGCAGCGTAATCAGAAAGGTAGGAACTAACGTTCCTATGTTTCGTAAGACTGATTTCGTCAGCATTAAGTGACTGGCGTTAATTATGTGGTAGGTTAGGTTAGAGGAGCTGTGTTAGGTTAGGTGTGTTATAATAGCGAATAGCTTAGATTGTTATATCTTATAAAGTGGGAGTATTAATCAATCGGTGAAATCCCACCGGTCACGTTAGCTTATACGACTTAATTAGGCTTGGATAGACAGACATTGTTGAGTTGGAATGAGCGACAGACGTTTACTCAGACGGGGTGGGCTACGTTATAAGAGCTGCATTAGGTTAAACTGAGGTGAATTGCAATAGTGTAGCGTGGGTTGGTTCATTTTGGAAAGTATATTCCGTAGCCAAGATACGCCCTTTGTAAAGAAAACGGGTAGTATTGACATCTCTGCTATGAATTTATTTTTCGAAGAGAATATGCTACTGAGAGAGCATCAGGCAGTACAGTGTGATGTCTGAGGAAATGCAATGACATCTTCAGAACAAAAGAATACTCTCCAGCGAATGAAACAATCGACCCAATCTATTTTCCTTTATTGTATACAAAGCTGGGCATAGATACTCAAAAATGTATCTAGATACTAGATACACCCTTAAAATGTACCTAGATACAGATACCAGATATACAACTTTGCAAATGTATCTAGATACAGATACTAGATACTTAAAAGTATCTATAGATACAATTCTAGATACTTTTATTTTTACAACGGAATTTAATAGTTTTGCTAGTTCATATGGTTAAAAATCATTTAATTCATGTGGATACAGTTCTGTTCCTTTATAATACTGTTGTATAGTAAATTAGCAAATACAATAATAATGACTGTTGCACATTTACTTCCGGCAAAGAGGCTAAATAGTTGATCACATTTGTTTGTGATAAAATATCATGTCTCTAAAAGAAATAGGCAATGTCATTGAAGTTTCATAGTCATTATGTATATTGACTTTTTTGCAATAACATTCAAATGCAAAGTATAATTTAGGCCGTATGTTTTGGTGGATGTTACCCCAATTCCAAGCAAATCTTTAATAAACAAAATAAAAGAAGGCTTCTTAAAAATTAATAAATGACACAAGTTTTTTCCGTTGAAGTATTTAATCCCACTGAGAAAGTTGGAATACAGGTAAACAAACTAAAACAGTGTTGAAAAAAATATAAACCATTCCGTACATTAAGGTTATCACATCTGATAAATGTGGCTAAAGGGGGTTTTACTCATAGTCACAGAAATCATTTGATTTCAAAAGGATGAGTCATTCAAACATTGCATCTGAAAGAGAGGCTCTTCGGGGTGCCAGGGTTAAACCTCCTAGTGAAAAGAGTCTCTCTACAGGTGCAGACGAAGGTAACGTGGTGTTGTATTTGAGGAATACATTTTTAACAGCCTTGTGATGCTTTAAGATTTTTAAATCAAATTTAGGATCCTGCAAAAATGATAGTAGTATCATTTCGAATGAAGTNCTACGTTACAAGAGCTGCATTAGGTTAAACTGAGGTAAATTGCAATAGTGTAGTGTGGGTTGGTTCATTTTGGAAAGTATAGTCTTTATTCAACCGTGGAATTCCACGGGTCCCGCTAGTTTATATTATTTTTTTTTAATTGCGATAATATTCCCTATATCACTATCTAAAATACCGTTCCCAAATCTTTTCTATAGCTAGCCTATGTCGTCCTAGCATTATTGATAATCACGGGGATTTGCATACATCACTGAACTTCAAGAATATCCCCGCCTTGAAAGAGTAAATATCAAATTATCATATTGGGCCGTGTAGGTGGAAGACATCAAAACTGCAGTTGCCGCTGCAGCTCACCCTAGAGAGCGTCGAGCTACAAATTGCTCTAGAGCTTTCCCTTGCAACAAGCAGGAATGCAACTGATCTGTCCAGAAAGAAAGGAGAATTTGGCGGCTAGACATTCTCGAGTTGTAAGTTCTCGGCCGGCCAGCGCTGGCCGAGGAGCCGGAAACAAAGTTGCCTTATGTCGCCTGGCGAAAAGAATGTACCGGGTCCCAAACGGCTGAACAATATAATATTCTGTTTGATGTTTTTCGTGCTCGTCGTGATAACTTGGGACCACGTGGGCAATATATTTCATGTCTGTTTTGCGCTGGCTGCAATAACGTACGCTGTTACACATTTGGGTAACAGCAGCACGAATGACTCAAATGTCAATTTTTCAGGGGAAGATAATGAGTTATTACGTAATATTTTATAAATTAGCCTAAGGTAATGTTACCTCAGGTTTACCTGCTGCAGTTTGGCTAGAGGTTAGCAATTCTTATTTTTCTCAGCCTTGCTTGTTTCTTGGCCAAACTCCTTCCTTCAGACAGTGAGAATGTGAAAGCCTCTATATATTTAAATAAAGTGATAATTAGAATCACTTAAAGCAAGATACTTTCAGTTCTATTTGATTCTAATGTGGCCATCATGCCACATTTTGAGGTGATTGAGCATATTCTTCAAGCTAAAGTTAATAATAATACAAAAAAAAAAAGCTTGACACTGCTGCTGGTCTCCAACTCCACCTACTATTTGCCGATTGTTATATTCAAATCTGTATATTCTTCAACATAACCTTACCTGTATCCAGAAGATGCTGTGTAGTTGCTCTTTCACCCTGCATGCATGGCTAGTAAATGTACGTACCAGACTCTAATGAATGAACTGAGTGGTACCAGAGAATCTTGCGCACCAGCGCCACTCCAGCAACTATATTGATGCGGAGGGCCCATCGCTACGGTTAGATGAGAGCAACTCCGAAAGATCTTTTACACCGACAATGAATTTTGTGATGTCTAAGCATTCTACTGCTCTGGGAAATGAGTAATGCATATAAGCAGCGGGGCCTCCCATGCAAAAGAACTCAGTTTTATCCCGTGGAATAAATTTCCCTCGCATTCTCTGTCATCAAAGAAATTTTCCTATTATCCCGGTGCAAGACACATGTATACTTCTATTTATTTTGAAAGTGAATTGCAAGTGTACCCTTTTGTTGCTGTCTTTAATGCCATTGATGAAGCAGAATTGTCTAATGGACGTCGCACTAGCCTTTTTATTGTTATATCTTCATATAATGCTGCTGACATTGTCAGTGGCACTGTCTCTTATGAAAGTATTTACCGTAGGGTTAATTTAAAATACGTATTAACTTCATAAGTCGTGGCGAAGAAAATTGCGCATTTACCTTGAGGTTAATGCGTATGTGTTATTTTCTCTCCTTATCAAACATTGTATCCTGTCTAAGTTCGCTGTATAATAAATTTATATCAGTTTGAAACTGCCATTAGTTCATGCCTTCATTGCCGGATGTATGTCATAAGTGGTCAGTTTTATATTTCTTCTGTCATATTTCAAAGCAAAAGAACAACGTGTGAGACAGATGACAACAATAGAAGCTGAGATTGATACCGTGCACGACGCTCGTATTGCAAAAGTGACAATTAAGTAACAGTAATGTTAGTTCAGTCCTTTGTCTCCCACTTTTACACGCTTCTCTAGCGCAGACGTTTGAAGGCGGATATTGCTTGCGACAATCTGCGATAAGCGCAGACAATTGGTTGAAATACCATAAATATAATTTACAGACAAAATATGCTGCAATTGTCTTTACCGAGAGATACGGAAGGTCACAATACCGCTGAAGAATTATTCTAAAGCGGCTGCAGCAACAGCTTTGCACTTATGAGCATATCAGGGAAGGCCAAGGCTTGAGACGATAACTTAGTTCTTTTACCTTACTGCTACCTAATAGAAACCTGGATGAAGCTTAACCTTAATATAATCTACATCCAAGTAAAATGCAAGAGGTACAATTATAGCATATAGACTATCACTTAGGCGTAAACAATTAGTTGGCAGCCAGTAACGCTGATATAAGACGGTAGCTTTTCCCGGCACAAAATTGTAGATAGTAGATTACCAAAAATGGTAATGAATGTGGCCTTTCATTTCTTACGCCTCGTGACATATTTTGTCTATTTATGTATTGCTCGTTGTATAAAAAAAATATCCCTGAGCGTACTGTACGAAGCCGAAGGTGCCGTTGCTTCTTTTTATCCACCTGGAGAGTTGATTGGTAATCTAAAGCTACAGAAGCGTTTCATCATCTCCTGACATGCAATGAACTCTACAAAAACACAATAAAGAACGCCATCCAGGCCTCCTACGTCGTCTCGCTAAGGAGAATCGTTTCATCACANTTGAGCACCTCAAATGAAACAGATATTTGAGGTGAAAAGACGGTATCAACGGTATCTTTGCTACCGAGCGAACACATTGTATATAAGCTGCTATTTTGTTTAAGTTTGTTGAAGTATTTTACTCAAGACGTTACTTCTGCCTGCCTATATAGAAGACCTAAGGATGACAGCACGACAAAGGATCAATAAAGACAAGAAGAAAATTAGAAAGCACATAAGAGAAGAGGAGATTCTGCACCGGCCTAGAGGCATTAGGCAAACGTATATGTTATTGCGTGAATTCTTCACGCAAGGGCCCACTAGTCTTCAAATAATGCTGCTGTCTGTCTCTTATGAAAGTATGTAGCGTGGTGTAAGTTTAAAATACGCGTTAACTTCATAAGTCGTGGAGAAGAAAATTTTGCAGTTAACTTAAGGGTAATGCGTATGTGTTATTTTCTCTCCTTATCAAACCTTGTATCCTGTCTAAGTTCACTTATGATAAATTTATATCATTTTGAAACTGTCATTAGTTCATGCCTTCATTGCCGGATCTATGTCATAAGTGGTCAGTTTTATATTTTTTATGTCATATTTCAAAGCAAAAGAACAACGTGTGAGACAGATGACAACAATAGAAGCTGAGATTGATACAGTGCACGACGCTCGTATTGCAAAAGTGACAATTAAGTAACAGTAATGTTAGTTCAGTCTTTTGTCTCCCACGCTTATACGCTTTTCTCGTGCAGAAGTTTGAAGGCGGATTTTGCTTGCGACAATCTGCGATAAGCGCAGACAATTGGTGGAAATACCATAAAATATAATTTACAGACAAAATATGCTGCAATTGTCTTTACCGAGAGATACGTAAGGTCACAATACCGCTGAAGAATTATTCTAAAGCAGCTGCAGCAACGGCTTTGCACTTATGAGCATATCAGGGGAGGCCAAGGCTTGAGACGATAATTCAGTTCTTTTATCTTACTGCTACCTAATAGAAAACTGGATGAAGCTTAACCTTAATATAATATACATCCAAGTAAAATGCAAGAGGTACAATTACAGCATATAGACTATCACTTAGGTGTAAAACAATTAGTTGGCAGCCAGTAATGCTGATATAAAAAAGTAGCTTTTCCTCACACAAAATTGTAGATCGTAGATTACCAAAAATGGTAATGGATGTGGCGTTTCATATCTTACGCCTCGTGACATCTTTTGTCTATTTATGTATTGCTCGTTGTATAAATAAAAATAAATAAAATCCCTGAGCGCACTGTACGAAGCCGAAGGTGCCGTTGCTTATTTATATCTACCTGGACTCAACTAACCATTAGATTTCGATGTCTTCGCAAAGTAGTAGAGGACTGTACGTTACTTGAGATGTTTTTGTGTTATTTCTTGCGGTAGGTCCGGAGGATGCAGCAGAGCGATTCCTCTTAGCAAAGATCACAAGATATTTTTATTCTCAACTTGAGAAGATTTTCGAAAGGTGCAGAGTCTGATGCGAGTCATAGGAGTCGGGGTAAGCTTAGGAGAAGATGATGTTCTAACTACTCTAAGCTACCGCTGCGACTTCCAACGTCTTACATCACAGTTTATTTCCCATTGCATTGTTTCGTATCAATAAAATTGATGCACTGGTCGCGGCCATTGAAACGGCGAGGCTGACGTTCCAAAATGCACGGACAATGATGAGCAGCAGGTTTTAACATGCGGTAAAATTTGCTTTAGTCTGGATGACATTACCGAGTTTTAAGCTTCTCTAGGAGCGCTAGGATCAAAGTGTTCAGGCAAACTGACAAGTGCATTTACTGAAGTTAATGACAGTGTTGCTGAGAATTATGTAATATTGCAAAATAACTGGTAATGCCGCTGTGTCTTACGCAACTTATCAAGAACAAATGCAGCGTCGCTGAGCATTGCGTAATATCTCCTGAATCATTGATGAGTTTCTACGTTTCTGTTCAATGGTGGATGAAGTCAGATCCAAGTATCGCATGTCGCGTTATCGTGGAGGTCAGCTTATCTAGAAGTTAACGTATCAGTGTGGAGGTCAAATCGTATCCATTCCTTGCGCAGGGTCATATAGATAATGAAGATCATTAGTGCACTACGGTATCATTTGCTCGGGGAAACACAGTCCCAATACGGCATTAGCAGCCTTAGCACTGCTGAAGCACCCTCAAAATTTTTTTCCCTCCTTTATTACAGCTGTTGCAAAATAAAATCAATACACTTCATTTGTATGATGCAAATTTCACATTTTGCAAGTTTATTCGCATTTACAAAATATTCAAACTTTTGTATGCACACATTGGGGCTAACAAAACTCAGAGTAGAGGAAAATTTCCGTACTATTGCAAGTTTGAACAGGGCATATTTATGATACGTGTTGCTATACCAACGTGAAGGAGTCAAGAGGAGTTAGTTATTCTGTCTGCATCCTGTGCCGCATCATTCTAACGGCGATGTTCTAGAGGATGCAAGCGAATATTACATAAGTTTCGTACTGAAGTTCAAATAGTCACACTCCCACGTGCCACTCCTCTAACACGAGTACATAAGGCCGGCTGCCCACTAACAACTTTCGTTGCCGCTAGAATCTTAGAGGCAACTCAACTAATCCGTTCACGTAGCTTCAGCTTGAGCAAAATTTAGCTGTATCAAAAATTTTCAAATATATCAGTCGCTACTGCAACTTTTACACTGTATCGAGTGGCAATATTGAACTTTCAACGACCGCTCCTAATTATGAGCGGTTCAAGACCACAGAGATTGATATTTTAAAAATTACACCTCAATGTTCACAGACGTCATGCTGAAGTCACGGCCACGTCTACGCAGTCGAATAGTTAAGTTGCTTCTAGGGCTGCTAACGGCAACGAAAGTTGTTGGTGGGGAGCCGGCTTAATGCGAAATTCACTGAGTACATTAGTAACGTACAATAATCTTAGGAATAGTCACGCAAGCAACCTCTCGCAATCGTGAGTGTAACAGGCCTAGGATCGATTGTTTCTTCCTACATGCAGTGGTTTTGCTCCAGTGTAACCCTCGCGGACTGCCCCTTGAAGTCGTCTTACAACTCGCTACTGCTGTGCATTTTGACAGTCCCACGACTGACAACCATTAGTTATACAACGGCATAGAATTAAGCAACATTAAAAGTATCTTCACTCGCGCTGCACCAACGAAGCATGAAGACCACGGCAGTTTAGCTACTCCTGCTTCCTTGCCGCGTTCCCTCCTCCGCCATTTACAGTAAATTAGGCGAATTAAGTTAGCTTCGGCCAACTAACCGCTCCTGCCTGGGTGCACAAGCTCAGGCTTTCGGCTCCGACCTGCGGCATTTGCGGCCGCCGTGTACACTTGGAGAACAGCGGCCTAGAACTGAACGGTTCGGAAATTTGAACAGTTCGAGCACAAACACGCGCAGTGCTGACTGTGTCCTACGCGATCGCGGACTTTTCCGCGTTCGATAATTGGACGTTCCAGTCGCGAGGGAAAAAAAATTTGTTCCTCAAGTCAACATTTTAGATTTGCGGTATGAAGAATTAAAGGAACAAATTCGCTACTTGCGATCGCTGTTTAGGAATTATTTCAAATATAATGAAAAATTCGGCGATTACTGGCAGCGGTGACCTTAATGCACAATGTTTCATGCCCCAACTAACTTAACGTCTATGAGGTCCACGGAGCTGCAGCAATAAATCGTACTTTCACGATTATCTCTTCGCTGAGCTTGTTCTCTTCTTATTTTATTGTTCAGATATCTAAACGTACAACATAAGGATAATAGGTTACATCGGGCCGGAGTGTAAGTCCCGGCCGCTCTTTTGGAATGGGCTTGTTTTGCCCGTGTACTGCCAACTATCTAATCTAATAATCTACTTGCTATTCAGAGACCTACTATTTGCAAAATCTCAAAACGCCCAGCGCTACCTACACAGTATAAGGAATGCTGCATTCATCACTTGTTAGCCAAGCCCAGAGAACAGCTTAGTTAAGTTCACCAAAATTTGGGGCCCGTAACCGAAGTGTCTGGTTAGTATCTGGTCAGCTCAGCCTCAACGAGAATGCGCGCTTAAGGCAAGTAAATGAAACAGCTGATAATTTTGCATCCAGGAGCCCATTTTTATGGGTGAACTAAAGAAAAATTAATTAATGAAATTAGATTTCTCGGCTTAGCTACTACACAGTTTTATTAATAGTTATCATCTTTTTAGTAAATTCTCGGTCATGTGACTAAATCTGTAAGCAAAATTAGTTGTCTTACTAAATTTATGCCGGTCCGTTAAGCCTACTGGAGGTAGGGCTTCCGCCATCGGTCGGCTAGTGCGACCTTACACTTTGGTCTGCAGCCTCTAAAATTGTAAGCAAATGCATTATAGCATTGAAGCCAAATAGAAGCCAAGAGGAATGAGAACTCTCGTGCTGGCCGATGGGGCAACTGAACGCTTGCAGGTAAAATCGTTCTCGTGAATTTACTGAAAGTCTGTGGCAAAGAGGAGTGCTGATAATTATTGGCTGTTTACTTCGAAGAACCAAGTTGGTCCATATAGAGTATATCAAATTATCAATGAGGTAATAAAAAACTAAGACGGATTAATTTGTCACGAGTGGTTTGGTACGCTAGTGCTCACAGTCAAAAGGTTGAGCTCAGTGCATCAAACCTACGATGCAAAATCAATTTGGATACTGTAGATAGCTCCCTGTGTGCCCATCTAGAGTGTGGGCACTATAAACAACCATTGCATCGTGTACCCTGTATGAGACTGGGTCGTAAGAGGTTATTCAATAATGGCCTTATATACCGTGTCCAAATTTATGACATGGTTTTGTGGCCGACTACGCCAAGCTTCTAACTCTTCACTTTCCTTGGGTTTAGGTTTGGGACCTGAGCATTTCCGAAGCCAACATGACTGTTCTGTGAGTATCAATCACTTTAGTTACACTCATATCTGGCCCAACTTGTTTAATGGAACTTTCAGCATGTGTGGTGGGACCACTGAAGTTCTCGAGTGGACCCCCATTTCCTAAAATATATTATTCATTTCCGCAGCTATCGTTTTTGGTTGAAATTGGGCATTGCATCACTCGGTCCGGTGCATGGGGCCACGGAAGTTGCTGACTGTATTGAATACAAATACCGCACTCTTATTGCCAGCATCGTTCGCCGCTGCATGACAACTTTGGAGCGTGTTTCCTGCTCAATTTGTTCCATGAAGTTTGGTGAAATTTAAAAGCACTGCTGTTCCTGCTATGTTTTTTTATGCTCGAGAAGTTCTCTACCTGAGCAGAGGTTGGCTATGAAGCGCCTGTGGCTACTAGTACAGCGTGCTCGATTGGCTGAGGCTACCTAGATTATCTAATCTTATTGGCTTTAATTAGTTACCAGTTTAGATCGAGCATAATTACTCACCAATTCCGCAAGCGACAGCAAAAATTAAATCCTCTGAACCGTGTTCACAGGTCCACAAACTGGTGGACGCGGCGCGTTGATTAGATAGATGCAGCTGCTGCAAACGCGGGAGACTGAAGGATGAAGCATGTCCCTTATTTGAACGCGCCGCGTCATTCAAGTTCAGTAAATAGAACTTATAAATGCTAAATTTAACCTCAGTAGTCTTCACAGATCTTGTACAATTTGACAAAAATGCATTTTTATCGTCACTTTAATTATCAGAACCACTGTACTTGCGCTTAAGACAACTAAGCTAGAAATCTTGAAAAATGTTGTAGGTAGGAACACGGACGCCGTGCACCTTTGATTTGGAAGCCCAGCTGATAGCTCTGTGTTGTGCTGATGCGAATGTGACTTTAAACCGACGCGAAATACCGGGCTTTGCGAAAGTCCTGATCTGTTTTGTATTTTCAAAGTGTGAAACTCACTTCAAAGACTTGATGGAATTTATTAACAATGACTCATTCCTAAACTATTTCAGATAATATAATAACTGGTAACAGTGCTCATTTTTATACATTGTTGGTAATGGAAACAAAAAAGGATAAAGATAGTAGTTCTCCTTCACGCGGGTCACCAGAAGCCGGACATTGTTATGTTGCAAAATGCCAGTTTATCAACGGCGAAACGGGTCGAAAACCGCCTTAAGAATAATGAAAGCCTCAAAGATCAACCACGTTCAGGCATACTACAAGTTATGCAACGGAAGAATATTCGAAGAGCCTTTGAAAATGATCCGAAACTCAAAATGACTGAATTTTCGAAGAAGAAGAAGATTTCTGTGTGAACTGTGTCAAGAGCTGTAAAGAGCAAAGGGGGAAAGAGCTCAAAGCGTCAGAAAAGACCGCTGCTAACTGCTGACATGGTTAAAAAGCGCCAAGAGCGATGTTCCCGCCTTCTTAACGACTTGGAAAGTCATGGAAATCGAGTCATCATTTTCTCAGATGAGAAGACCTTCACCGTGGATCCTGTCTTCAGCAAAAAGAATGATTGAGTTGTGAGCTTTTGCCAAGAAATCTCTGATGCTCGTTATGTCTCCACAATAAAGCATCCGGCCTCTGCGATGATGCTTTGCGTTGTGGCCTCCAATGGAGAGAAGATGCCTCCAGTGTGGTTCAAGGGCGGTGACAGGTTGACAGCAGCTGAATACAGGGATATCATGGCCATAAAAGTTCTTCCTTGGATCAGAAAAATCGTCAAAGATGGAGATTACGTGTTTCAGCAAGATTGTGCACCAGCGCAGACGTCAAAAACCGTCCAAAACTGGATGAGCCAAAACATGACTTTCTGGCCAAAAGACTTCTGGCCCCAACAGTCGCCTGATCTCAATCCTCTGGACTACAGCGTGTGGCCGCATATTGAGAGTAAAGCATGCAAAGATCGCCACAACAACATTGAGGAGCTGAACGCCTCTGTGAACCGCACTTGGGCCCAGATGAGGAAGGACTACGTCCGTAATGTGTGTAATGACTTTCGACCACGATTAGGGCGAGTCATTGCTGCCAATGGAGGTCCTATTGAATAGCATTGTTGTTTAGATCATAATAAACAATACATTACAAATCTTGTTTATTGCATTATAAACAAAGCTTTTACGAACTTCGGATGACAAATTATTAAAACAGGTCAGTACTTTTGCAAAGCCCGGTAGAAGCGGTATAACTGAACGCGCCGCGTCATTCATTTGAATGAAAGACACTTTTACGAGTGGACAGAGACAGAAAAAGCTGACGCACAGCTCGGGTTCTTTTTCTTGATTGAACGCGTTACGATGAGAGACGTGTGAATTCGCCCCTAGACTTACGAGTAATTTTTAGCGGTCTCACTTTTGATCGGTTAAGGACTAACGCCTGAAATTCAATCGAAAGTGATAAATCCAGCGCTCACGAGAAAAGTTCCGTACAGATAAGATTATCCCGACCAGCAAGAGCTAACTTAACACACCTATAGTTCCGTACTTCTACAGCATGCACTGCTACTCAAAAATAGCAATTGCCTGCTCAGGAACGCAGTGGATTCTCTAACTTAAACTACAGTCTCCCCAGAAACTTATAACTCCCAGCATTGCACAACGTTAGACATCAATACTCATACTTGCCTTGAGCCCCAAACGGACATGACTGTATTGGTGTAGAATACCGGCACACACCACAGTGTCGCCTACGCTGCACCGCTTTTATTTCCCTATTAGGCCATGTCAGAAAAGCTAAGTCCGTAAATCGGCTTCTGGAGCGGCTGAAAAATTTACTTGGGGAATATCACACCCGCGGCGGTAATGCTACTAAGTCCAACTCACGAGTCTGCGTTAAGTCGCTTTGGCGATTAAGGCGAGTACATCACTGATTGACTCTCGCTTTTATGACTACATTCATCAGTAGTCTTGACCCTTTTTTATTTCTGCGGAAACCACAGACTCTGAAAACCGGGTCACGAAGTTTTCACTTCCATGCTGCAACAGTGCTGCTGCTATAAAGTGCATTTTGCCACGCTGCAAATGTTACGAGAAATTTAATTGCAATACTAGCTGTAGTTTCAGAAACTTTTCTTTGTTCGTTCCTTTACAGTGAGAATCAGTAGAGCAGAACATCGAAAGAAGTTGCTTATTGAACGAGATGAAAGTTAGCCTTGCTCTCAGTAGGAGCTGGTTACGTTCTCATCTAATGTTATGGTGCCCCTCTTTGGGCAGCAGCCCGCTACTTCGGGGCCGCAGACGATGCCATGAAATCTTAAAGCGGCAGGCAGGCCGTGCGGGCCGTGGAGCTCTCCCAACGCTCCCGCTGACACGCACATTGAAATTCTGGATCGCAAGTGAAACTCGCCGGTGCGGTGTCTCTGCCTACTCAAACTTGGTCATTGCTGTGTTTTGCGTTCTCTGAGAAAATGCCTCAAAATAACTCAATTGGTGGTTTATGTTACCCTTAGAAGCGGTTAAAATATGGCCAAAGCCTATGAACAGATAACTGTCGACCGAAATCAAACAAGATTTTACAGAGGTTCCTGTTTAAAATACTCTTCACTTTGGTTGGTAGAGAAATATCTGGTTATTTTTCGAGAATATGACTCAACCAGCCACATTTGCTGTGCGTACTATAGTGCCAATGTTCTCGTGCTACATGTGTGGCACTCATAACCGGCTCTCTTAGCCCTAGAAATATAACTCTTTCTTGTAGAGTTATGTGGTATAGTAAAAATAGAGTTCTCTGTGAGTACTTGAGGATGAAGAAATAAATTCATCTGTTTTGTCTTGCATGAGGCAACTGTGTTTGGCAGAAACGTATTGAGTGACACTAACTAGAATTGTCTGTGTGTAACAATGACTTTTAGCATCTTCTAATACTAAAGTGGTGATACTATACTTTTGAGAAATCAAGGATACTGAATTACAGCTAAAAAACATGTGTGCATGTAATTTATGGGAAACAGGTTAAGACAATCTCTATTATAGAAGCATAGACATTTGAAGTTACTTTGAAGATTGCACGCATTCGAATAAAGACTTCCGCACGATGGCTCCCCTCATCACAGTCACGGAAGAAGATGCGAATGAGCACGGAGCAAAGCTAAGGTAGTGAATAACTTATTGCATTTTAGCAAATGCGCATCAAACATTCACTTAAGATACCAAAAATAATTTGTCACGGGCTACTGGTGCTATAATTAGCTGCTTTCTACATTTGCTTTAGTTTTGATGATAAGATAATGTTAGCCACATGGTCACGTGACAAGAGATTAGATATCTGGATAAAGTATGACAGTTTTTTACTGAATTAGGAAATAATTAGTTGCAACAGTAATGATCAACGTTATATAGCGGCATTGCACGTTGACTAAAAGATGAAAAAATTGATAGGATAGAGCTCCTTTCGAAGTAGAAAAAAATTTCCAAAATTTCAGTATGGTACCTCCTCCAAGGAGGTAGTGTGCTTTTGCCTGGGATTGTCTGTCCATTTGTCTGTCCGTCACCAAGATAACACAATTAGTGATGAACGGGTCTTTACGAAATTTACAAGGATTTTAAGAAATGAAAGTAGAAACAGATTATTAAGCTATGATGAAGATCCTCCAACCGTTTGTTTGTTTCTTGCCTTTCCCTCCTTCCCAGTAGCAAAACTAAGAAAAAGTTATAGATAGATTTTCTTAGAATTTACATAAATTGTTAGGAATGTTGCGAGGAGCAAATCTTCATTTTTTTATCTGTTCGTCCGTTTGTCTCTATGTTTACTTTTATGTTTGTCAGTAACATAACCCAGAAAAGTTATGAACGGATATTCTTAAAATTCTCATGAATTGTTAGAATGTTAGAAGATACAAATGAGCAATAATATTTTTTGTGATGAATAGTTTATCAGTTTCTGTGTTGACTAAATAGTTGCATAGAACATAGCTCAAAAATTGCGGACGGATATTCCATAAAATTACGGGAGCTGTTGGGGATACTAAAAGAGCACAAGTGATGAATTTTCTGTGTTGATCAAATGGGCTTCCTTCTTGCAGGACTAATTTGATCTTATCGTTACCATTACGTTGCGTAGTGGCTGTATGCGCTCTCTGAGTGGTCTTGTAGGTAATGATGATGTTGTTCTTCGAGGCTTTAGAAAAAGAAACATTGCACTGGATTTGATGAAAATAAAGGGAAACTAGTACACGTATTCGATAACCCCCATCTGAATATCGTTACCGTATGTTTTACTGAATTTCTTCGTTGTGAAATGCGTCCTACAAAATGATAGAAGTTTTGGTACGGGCAGTGCAGTGGTGGGCGTGCAGAGCGCCGTGGTCGTACTTACTTCCGTCAGAGATGGGAAGGGGGGGGGGGGATCGCGGATCTTTTGAACCTTCAGGTCAAATTGGCGCTATAGTTCTTGATGACTCGTGGTCGACTGCAGCCGCACTTACTCCTTTGGGGCCAGTGGGCCTATTTCCGCAGCACAAACCAGTGCGTGCGGGTTTCCCAGTTGAGTTGACTTATCTTTACCTGTAGACTCCCACATAGTGAAGTATGTATTGAATATTCGACAGGTAGCGAGAGCCGACAAAATATTTTCTAGAACCTCGTGCACAACATCTCATCCACTTGCGCGAGTTAAACAAATGCATGGGCGTTAAAATTAGTTTCCATTAAAAATCTGTCGCATGTCGCAAGACATTAACTTCTCGGCTGAGTCGCAAAATATTCAAGACAGCAACCATTGTAAGTAATTTTCACTCACTGTGCAGCGTGACAGGTGTCGCCCCTGCATCAGTCGTTTTGTGTCCGCCAGTCCCACCTCATATTCCCTAAATTCCTTAAGCCTTTGGGGTAAATGTCAGTAAAGACGATCGATAGAAGTTCGGGGTATGTTGTACCTGCTCGTGAAAGATAAAAGAGCTCTCGCAATCGCTTTTGTTTCTAGGAAAAATGACCGAAAAATATTGTTGCAAATGTTAGGAGTGAGTCTAAAATCGCTTAATATGGAGTGCTGCGCAATAGCTTCCTTTGGCGTGCAACCCCTCCTATCGCATTCTTGTTTATTATCCACTAGTGGACCCGTGCGTGAAGAATTCACGCAATAACCTATACGTTTGCGTAATGCCTCTAGGCCGGTGCGGAATCTCCTCTTCTCTTATTTGCTTCTTATTTTTCTTCCGTTCTTCATTG